>BPLS01028980.1:0-13564 GCA_019656275.1 Rhododendron kiyosumense | reverse complement strand
GGAGGTGTGCCAGCAGCTATTGGTAATCTATCATCTCTGACATTCCTTTATTTAGCCAACAATAATATTGGTGGGAATATACCTGATGATCTGGCCGGATTGACAAACTTGGAAAGTCTTTCGATTGGAGTGAACAAGTTAGTCGGTATGGTTCCTGTTGTTTGGGAGAATAAGAAAAGTATATAGGGTGTTAATGAACCCTAACACAAATAACTATTATTTATATTAAGAGATAACTTGGTACAAGACTTGTTTAACCAATGTGGGACAAGACTCATAACAACTACTTAAATATTCCAACACTCCCCCTCAAGCTGGAGAATAGATATCTCAAAGTCCCAGCTTGTTACATAACAACTCTAACCAGGGTTTGAACAATGACATAGTAAACATGTCAGCCAATTGAGCACTTGTAGACACAAAGGAAGTAGCTATCACACCACCAACTAACTTCTCACGCACCAGATGACAATCAACTTCAATATGCTTAGTTCTCTCATGAAATACCGGATTGGATGCAATGTGAATTGCTACCTGATTATCACAATACAATTTCATTGGCAATTGCACACTAAATCCTATCTCCTCAAGAAAAGATCGCACCCATACAATCTCACATGTCGTGTGGGCCATTGCTCTATACTTTGCCTTTGCACTAGACCGTGCAACCACTGTTTGTTTCTTACTATTCCAGTTGACAAGGTTTCCACCGAGAAAAATACAATATCCTGTAGTTGATCTCCTGTCAGAAGGTCCTCCTGCCCAATCAGAGTCAGTAAAAGCCTCAATACGTAAGTGACTATTAGCTCGATAAAGCAAACCATGTCCTGGATGAGTCTTGAGATACTTTACAATTCTAAGAACAGCCTCCCAATGTGGAAAACGAGGAGCAGACATAAACTGACTCACACTACTAATTGCGAATGAGATATCTGGACGTGTAATAGTAAGATAGTTTAATTTACCAACCAAGCGACGATATTGGTCAGGGCTAGAAAACAGCTCCCCTTGATCAACACACAATTTGACATTAGGATCCATAGGAGTATCGACAAGCTTCGACCCCAATAAACCAGTCTCATCTAGAATGTTTAGCACATATTTTCTCTGCGATAAACTAATGCCATCTTTAGATCGTGCAACCTCAATACCCAAGAAATATCGCAACCTTCCCAAATCTTTGGTATGAAACTGACTCTGCAGAAATACCTTCAACTCATTAATACCTTTTTGATTATCGCACGTAATAATAATATCATCCACATAAACAATCAATAATATTTTCCCTTGGTCAGATGAGAGAAAAAACCGAATGATCAGACTGACAGCGACTCATTCCAAATTTCAAAACTGCATCATTGAACTTGCCAAACTAGGCCCGAGGAGATTGCTTAAGACCATATAGTGCTTTGCGAAGATGACACACCCAATTACGCTCCCCCTGAGCAACAAACCCAGGTGGTTGCTCCATATAAACTTTCTCCTGAAGATCCCCATGAAGAAAGGCATTTTTAACATCCAATTGGAATAAAGGCCAACCAAGATTGGCTGCAAGGGAGATAAGAAGGCGGACAGAACCAAGCTTGGCAACGGGAGAAAAAGTCTCAGCATAATCAACACCATAAGTCTGAGTATATCCCTTAGCAACAAGACGAGCTTTGTAATGCTCAACAGACCCATCAGGATGATATTTGACCGTAAAGCCCCACCTACAACCAACAGTAGACTTTCCTGGCGGAAGAGAAACCAACTCCCAAGTGTCATTGTCATGTAGAGCAGACATCTCAGCCTCCATAGCTGTCCGCCACTCAGAAACAGATAAGGCCTCCCGAACAGTGTTAGGAACAAAAATAGACGAAACAGAAGTAGTAAAAGCACAAAGGGACAGAGACAAGTGAGCATAGGAAACGAACCGATCAATAAGGTGAGAAGTGCAAGACCGAATACCTCTGCGAAGAGCTATAGGAAGACCAGGTGATGATAGAGATGGAGGTGGAGGCAGAGGTGGAGGCAGAGGTGGTGGAAGTGGCGGTGGTTGTAGAACAAGATCTTGATACGGAGGAGGCCCGGAAGAAGGCACTGGTGGGGCTATTAATACTTTCTGCCGACGAACATACACGTACAAGGGTGGCACAGATGGTACACAAATAGAAAACACAGACTTAGTCTCAGGAAGGTCAACTGCAGTACGGTAACACGAGTAAAAGGGTAATGACTCATTAAACGTGACATCAGCACAAACAAAATGACGACGTAGAGACGGTGAGTAACACTTATACCCTTTTTAAGTGCGCGAGTAGCCCAGAAAAATACACCGAATCGACCGTGGGTCAAGTTTGTCCCGATCAGGATCTATCAAGAAGACTGGTGCATAAATTTCATTGAAAACCAAAAGAAAAGAACAATTTTTTGAACCCTATTTGCTTAGATAACCCAAACTATCATACCAGAAACGAACCACGCCACAAAGCCACATAATCATACCAAAAACAAAACAATTAACAAAAAGTTGAAGGAAAAAAAAAACTAAAATTCAACGTGATCTACCAAAATGTACAGATACAATAAATATGTATAAGCCCTCAAAAAACTAAAGCCTAAGCAAGACTTTCTTTTGTTACCCCAAAACCCACAAAAACTATAACCCTCAAATCGATCTTCGAGAAACAAGTCGACCCTCTCAGTTGGTCGAACAAGTCGTCTATTCTTGGAAGGGGGTATCGGTTCTTGATGGTGACTTTGTTGAGTTGGCGGTAATCGATACAAAGTCGGAGCGTTCCTTCCTTCTTTTTAACGAATAGCGCTGGAGCTCCCCATGGTGAGGTACTAGGTCGGATAAAGCCCTTTTTTAAAAGTTCCTGTAGCTGTGTCTTCAACTCTCATAGCTCTGCTGGAGCCATTCGATACGGGGTCATCGAGATTGGGGCCGTGCCGGGTTGTAACTCGATGGTGAAATCCAATTCCCTTGGCGGTGGTAATCCTGGTAATTCATCTGCAAATACGTCGTCATACTCGCAAACGACGTGAGGGAGGCCCAACTCCATTCGGTCTGTCTCCTCCAATTTGAGACTCGCTAACCATCCAGCGAGTTTCCTATGCCACTTCATTTTGTGCGCGTGGGGTGCAGATGGGTTTTGTCTATCCCCCTTAAATTTGAAACATGTTCCATCTGGCGAATAAGCTGTCACCATCTTTCGATGGCAGTCTATGACAGCTCGGTGCGCAGTCAGCCAGTCCATCCCAAGTATGACGTCAAAGTTCGTCATTTCGATTACTCGTAAGTCACATGTTAATCGCAGGTTCGATACTTCTAGTTCGCACCCTTTACAAATTAGTACTACCGAAATCTTACCCCCTAATGGTGAGGTCATATGCATAGTTGTCTTTAAAGGTTCAGTTTCTAATCCAAGTGTAGATACACATGCGGCAGATATGAATGAGTGCAAAGCTCCAGAATCAAATAGTGCTTGAACACATGTAGTATAGAGAGTGAGGGTACCTTGGATTACTGCAGGGTCCATCTCTTCTTCCGTTCCTTGCAGTACAAACACCCTTCCTGCAACTGGCTAAATCTGTCCCTTTGGTCTGTTGCTCTGAGATGGGTGAGACTGTTGTTGGTTCCAGTCGATACGGGGTTGATTCTGACTTTGGAATTGGTTGCCAAACCCAGTTGGTTTGTTTTGGTTCTGATTCTGTCCTCCATATCCAGAGCTTCCAGATCCAACAAGTTGAGGGCATTTATTCCGGAAGTGACCCTCCTAGTTGCAATGGAAGCATCTAACGTTTCGGTTTTGATATAGGTACTGGTTTTGTAATTGGCCTTGGTTTGAGTTAGAATTGGGATTGGGGTTCGGGTTCCTCCAGGGTTGGTTGTGCGGTTGTGGACGAGAGTTGTTCTGAGAGTAGGGTTTTGGAGTGACATGCCCTTGGTTGTTATTTCGAATAGGTCCTCCTTGTTGTTGAGTGGTCCTTTTTGCATCCCCAGTCCTATATAAGTCGTTGAGTTCCCTTTCGTTAATCAAGGTGGCCTGCACCACTTGTGCATAAGTTGGGAGTCGCAGCCCGACTACTTTTTCTCTGAGGGAGTGATCCAGTCCCCATTCGAATTTTCTAGCCTTGGCCGATTCGGTCGGTATGTACTCTGAGGCAAAGCGGGACAGTTCGTCGAATCGGGACATGTATTGAGTCACTGTCATGATTCCCATACGTAGGGACATGAATTTTTGTGCCATTTCATCTTTCATAGGGGCTGGAAAGTACTTTTCCAAGAAGGTATCTTCAAATTGAGTCCACGTAAGTGTGGCAAGGTTGATAGTAGTTTTGGTGGCCTCCCACCAATGATCCGCCTCCCCTTCAAATTGGTAAGTGGCCAGGGCTATCTGGTCAACACTTTGCTGGACTCCCAGGGCATCCAACATCTTCTTAACTTGTCGGATCCAGTGGTTGGCGACAAGAGGGTCAGGTGTTCCTTGGAAGGTTGGGGGTTTTTGCTTCCTAAATTCAAAAAGGAAGTAAGCACGGTTTTGAGTTCTTGGTTGCTGCACAGGTGGGTTGGCGGCTAGGGTTTGGAGGATTTGTGCAACATGGTTAAGGGCGTTGGTGATGAGTGGTTCTTGTGATTGCCCGTTCTGTTGACCGTTGCTCCTGGATTCCTCATTTGTCTCCACCATCTAGGATATGTAAAATAATAGAATTTAGGGGGGGTTTCATAAATTTTTTTTTTTGTACCATACCAATAATGAAGCAAGAAACATGCCACATATAATTCAAACACGTAAAGCCTATGTTATCTCGCGCTATGTTCTCAAGGGCAGAGTTGGATGACAATTAAACAGTACTTATAGGTCAGACTTACAATGACATACTATAGAGTCAAATAATTAATAATTAATAATTAATAAATCAGGTTTATGCTCTTGGAAAGTGATCTACCTAATCTACCCACGGCCGAGAGGTTGAACCTAAGGCTCTGATACCAAGTTGAAACGCCCCGAATTTTGGGAATAAAATCGAAGGCATTAAATATTGATTTCAAAAAAAATTATTAATTTAAATTCAAAAACAAAACCAGATAATTCTCCCTAAAGATTCGCCTATTACAAACCATTGTAGAAATACTGAAAAATAGTCTTTATTAAAATAACAGAGCCGTCTCCTAAGATTGATACGGATCCCAAGCGTACTCAGATTCGACTCCCACCTCTGGATTCTCCTCCGCATAAAACTGTTCGCCTTTGGGATTCTGTGTTTCTTCTTGATTTCCTGCAAAATCTGGCACGGAAGCGAGGCAATTAGTACCTGAATGAAAGAGTTCACCCCGTAGTATAATCCAACCCAACTACCCTTCTTACTTTACAGTTAACAGGTATAAGACAATATTGAATCGAAGAGCCAAGCAGAGATTTCATACATGAATCCATTTATTACTATCCATTAACCCTATGTGAGATCTAAGATCTCATCCACGAGATCCTTTCCTACCATACCACTAACTATGATCGTGTCATGGAAAATCCCCCCCTTGCTTGTCCTGCACACGGGGTTCTAAATGAATTCACCTAAGTTATGTACCTCGTATGAATTCATTTAGGATCCTAACAGGGGGCACGATTACCCTTTGAAACTGTCCATGGCGTACCATACATTAGGGTCGCCACCATTCCTAAGCCACTAACTATGACCGTGTCATGGGACAATCCCCCTTGCTGGCCTTGCAAGGCACGATTACCCTTTGCAACTTCCCATGGCGTACCATACATTAGGGTCACCAAAATATCATCACTGGGCCCCGCAGGTCACCCTTATCCATGGCCAAATCAAAATCTACAATCTCACAACATCAACACTTTACCATTTTTCCATCAACATAGCATTGTCTAGATGAAATCTATTCGTATACCACCCCATATCTCTAGGGTCCAATCTAGCATTCAAATCAGGTATCGATGCAATATACAAATAAATCAAATAATAATTAAAATAAATAACCAGCAATGCAATCACACAACTTTTTATGAATGGGCCGTTGCCCTTATTCTTGTATGTCCACGTTGTCAATAATGAAGTAGAACTTTTATAAAAATTTTAATAAAATGTTTTCTAGGCTCTCCTTAATTATTTCTAAGTAATTAGATTTATTAAAAATTAATTAAGTACATTAATTAGATAAAAATACTAGAATAATTGTCATGACTTTAATAAGAGTCCTAAAGGTCTTATACAACCAGTTGAGTGTCAAAAGTTGGGTTCGGAGGGTCGCGGAATTAATTTATATAAAGACGTTAAATAAAGTGGCCGAAAGTGAAGTAAATAGGAAATAAATAATTTACTATTAAAAATATGTTAGGGTTAACCAAGTTTCATCTCCGGAATGTAAGGAGTTTAAATAAAATTATTCGGGTATTAATAATAAGGTTTATAAGGTTGTAAAGTAATTTTGATTGGAAACACTTTAAAAAAATAATAATAATAAATTTAATAAAATATGAAATTAGCAAGATATTATATTTGAGATGCGAGAAATCTAGGAAAAATAGTTTGGGTGTCAGAAACGTCGTTCGGAAGGTCGCGACGAATTTTCGTTTGTAAAATCTTGAAAGATAACAAATAAAAATTTAATAAATAGATAAATAAATAAATAAAATATGATATTAACAAGGTATGGACTTTGAGGTGTGAAAAGTCTAGGAAAAATAGTTTGGGGATCAAAAACCAAGTTTAGAAGGTCGCAAAACGTTTTCGATCCAAAACAGTCCAAACCGCAAGGTCTGACTGCTTTGACCTTGCGGTGGAACCTCCGGCCGTGAACTCGGCTCTGGTTCTTGCGGCCCGCACCTTGCGGCCGCAATGTTCAACGCAGCTTTCGTTTTTTTCGTTTTTCTTCATCGTTTTGATGCATTGTTCCATTTAGGGCATATGGTTAAGCATAAAAACATTAAATATACTTAGAGGAAGGGTTAGAATGGATTATAATACTTTGAATCGGATCGAATTGATTTTTAATCGAAACTTGAAAATTTGAGAAGAAGGTTTCGGATTCTTCGATCGGGCAACCTTGGGACCAAATTGAATCATGTTTGGCGATGCTAGGAGTTGTAGAAAGGGATTAGAATGATCAATTGGGGTTTCGGTTGATCGTTGTTATGAAACCCACTTTTCTCTCTCTTTCTTTCTCTCTCTAGAACTCCATGGATTGGAGCTCGTTTCTTCCTGTTTTTCTCTCTTTTCTGGACTGGTGGGGCGTGAGGAATTTCGTGGTGTGCCCTAGGGTCGACGTACTAGGGTATATATAGGAGAATGTGAAGAGTTTCGATTAAAATTGGATTTAAAGAAGTTGTATTCTATAGGGCTTTGGAATGGACGAATTTGGGACGAGATACACTGAGGAAGGAAGTAGAAATTGAGTCGGAGAGTGAGAGGCAAGAGGAGTGTGCATGCATATAAATCAAACCAACAACCAAATCAAACCAAACTCCAAGGCCCACAAGGTCGTGCACATGGATGGCTCTGATACCAACGTAACGCCCCAAGCAGACCACTGGCCCAATACCCTGATTTTGATCCACAAGCCACACCACATGGCCCAAAAGCTTAAGCACAAGGTATTAGTAGTAGCCCACAAGGTTTGTTATATGCCCAACCCCTCGCGAGGGTGCGAGGCTATAAAGTTGGAGAGATTGTAACACCCCGTCCCACATCGGAAGTCTACATGGATGATCTTGGGCATATAACAAACCTTGTGGACTACTACTAATACCTTATGCTTAAGCTTTTGGGCCATGTGGTGTGGCTTGTAGATCAAAATCAGGGTATTGGGCCAGTGCTCTGCTTGGGGCGTTACAGTAACAATCAGCCACAAAATTCGTATGTGGTGGTGTGTATTGTAATTTTTACCATCATGAGAGGACTGAGTTAAATGATTAGGACCCACTTGCAAGGCTTAGGGGTTATTTGGCCTAAATAAGCCAAATGACTTTTTTTTTTCTTATTCAATTTTTTTGCGCATTTGTTAGTATTTTGTCGATTTTTTGTGGATTATTGTTTCGTCTTGATGAGAGGAATCTAACAAGTTAAAAATTATGAATGAAACCCAATTTTTTTTTCAATAAAGAAAAAAAAAAGCAAATATGGACATTTCGTAAATGCCTTTAACGATATTGGATGAAGCTAATTTTTGCGAGGATCCTAAACAAAATAGCGGCTCCGATTTTTTTTATTGGACCCGAGACACCAAAAGTGCGCTTTGTTGTGGTCATTATGCCTTACTCTAGCTCTTGCTTTACAGTGGGAAGTCTGGAAACAATAAGGCAGAGTTCAGACCATTCGATTGCATATCAACAGCTCTCAATAATTTAACCACGTTTGTCATCCTATTGTGGGAAGACTTGACTTATGGCATCCAATTGGTATCGGTCCTCGTCCTCCTCCTTGTCAACATGACTATGTGCAACCCCATGTTTTCCTTCATTGGAGGTCATCCGATTGTGGGAAGACTTGACTTATGGCATCCAATTGGTTTCGGTCCTCGTCCTCCTCCTTGGCAACATGACAATGTGCAACCCCAGGTTTTTCTTCATTGAAGGTCATCCTATTGTGGGAAGACTTGACTTATGGCATCCAATTGGTAATGGTCCTCGTCCTCGTCCTTGGCAACATGACTATGTGCAACCCCATGTTTTTCTTCATTGAAGACCACCGTTAGTTTAAAACTTTGGTGTTTAGAATTGAAATTAATATCTCTCGGACCACAGAACATTAGATATCTTTTGTGAACGACGAAGAAAATTTCATTGAATACAAGGATTTAAAAAATAAAATTAGTAGAATAGAAAAAAAAAAAAAAAAACATTGAGAGAGTCTTAGAAAGTGCAGAAAACATCAAAGAGATTATGTTAAACATGGACCCCCCGTGCAAACATACTTGAACGGCCCACCAATGAAGAATAGACGCATAAGCCAAACTGGCTCTCTCTCTCCCTCTCTCAACTGTCTCTCTCACCCCCAAACCCAGTTTGCCCTTGGTCCAGTTTGGTAGATTCCTATTGATGATTTTTTTTTTTTTTAATGATCTTGTGGGGCCTATTTCGGGTCCCAAAAAAATTATGCAAATAGAAAGCTATTCTTAAATAGATTTTTTGAGTTCTTAAAAAAAATTAGCTCAATCCGATATTCGTAAAGGCTTTTTAAACATTCGTATGGGCCGTACGGATTTTACAACCCCCTATGAATTCTGAAACAATCCTTACCGATATTGAATTGAGCTAATTTTTTTCAAGAACCCATAAAAAACTATTTAAGAATAGTTTGCGGAATGAATTATTTTTTGGAGACCCAAAATGGGTGCCACAAGATCATAAAAAAAACCATCAATAGGAGTGAAGGGCCCTGTTTGAAACCTTCTGAAAATTTATTTATTTATTTTTTTGCAGGGCCTATTATGAGTCCTACGAAGATGATTCAAACTACAAGTTATTCTTAAAATATTTTTTATGGGTTCCTGAAAAAAATTAGCTCAATCTGATATCGATGAGAGTTGTTTCAGAATTGGTAGGTTGTTTTAAAATTCGTAGGGTAAACCCCATAATGGACTTCACAAAAATAAAAAATCAAATTTTCAGAAGGTTTCAAACAGGGCCCTTCACTCCTATTGATGACTTTTTTTTTTAAATGATTTTGTGGCGCCCATTTCAAATCTCCAAAAAATAATTCATACCGCAAGTTACTCTTCAAATATTTTGTGGGTTCTTGAAAAAAATTAGCTCAATCCGATATCTGTAAAGATTGTTTAAAAATTCGTAGGGGTTTATAAAATGGGAAAATGACAGCCCATGACGTGTTTTGATAATTAATACCTGCTAAGGACAAACTAAGAATATTTGTTAATGCTGAAAATGTCCTTGGCAGGTATAAATTATCAAAACAAGTTCTTGACCGTCATTTTCCCTTATAAAATCTTTACAGCCCATACGAATGCTAAAAAAGCCCTTACGAATATCGGATTGAGCTAACATTTTTTAAGAACATAAAAAGTTATTTAAGAATAGCTTGATGTTTGCATAATTTTTTTGGGATCTGAAATGGGCTCCACAAGATCATAAAAAAAAATAAAAAATCATCAATAGGAGTCCACCAAACCGGACCAAGGGCAAACTGGGTTTGGGGGTGAGAGAGACAGTTGAGAGAGAGGGAGAGAGAGAGCCAGTTTGGCTTATGTGTCCATTGTTCATTGGTGGGCCGTTCAAGTATGTTTGCACGGAGGTCCGTGTATAACATTATCTCATTTATGACCAATACATTGGATTTTGGGATGCAATACTACTACTCCCCTCAATTTTAGTCCGACTTGATTTCATATTCTATAAAATTGTATACCCCTTATCTATAAGCTTTTCTTTTGGTTAACAAGTCTCTCTCCTTCCCTTGCATTCTCCCCCTTTTTTTTTTATCGACAAAAGTAAGATTTTGAATAATACTATTATTTTGAATGATAGCTGGAATTGGTCCAGGGTACGTTAGAAATTAAACCCTATCTAATTCTAATTCTATGGGATTGACTGCTACAAGTCCTTTGAGTGAATTTTTTTTTTCTTAAACATCCCTAAAAGTTTTAGTTATCAATCTTTCTTCGGTTGCTTGTATAAAATTAAACCGTGGCTACGCACATGCACACCATATCGTCTTTTATTCGGACCTTGCAAGTAGCAATATATACATACAAAATATTTATTATGAATATGAAAATACACCAGATTCAAGCTTATAATAGACACAAATCATACGTCTGCCACTGCAGTCAACAAATGGTTGGTGCGGTCAACAAATGGTTGGTACGCTTTTACAAAGTTGTGGAGTTTTGGAGGGAATTACAGCTCTCTTAAATAGGCATCAGCCAGTCTATAAAAATTCTAACCAAATAAATACAGCACCAAATTAATCGGCTTGCCCCAGAAATCAAGAACCTCATTGGCCTTCTCCAATCTCCAGATGGCTCTGCTATTTTCATTGTCATTATTCTTTACTTTCTTGCTTTTGACTTCAGTAGCCGACTCTGTGAATCGCGGGAACGAGACCGACCGACTAGCCCTACTCTCCTTCAAGGCCCAAATCACGGGGGATCCTTTTGGAACTCTCAACTCGTGGAACGAATCCATCCACTTCTGCCAATGGGTTGGCGTAATATGTGGCCGCCGCCACCCCACGAGATTTACTGTGCTGAACCTGAACGATCGAGAATTAATTGGTAGGGCCCGTTTCACCTCACATTGGGAACTTGAGCTTTCTTAGGGAACTTGAGCTGCTAAACAACAACTTCAGCCACAAAATCCCTCCACAACTTGGCCGTTTGAAAAGGCTACAACTGCTAGCTGTGGATAACAATTCATTTACCGGTGAAATTCCCACCAACATATCTGGTTGCTCTAACCTCATTAGCCTTATCCTTCTCAGAAATAGATTATCGGGGAAAATCCCCGTGGAGCTTGGTTCCCTGTCTAAGCTACAGATACTGATTATTCAGGATAACCATCTAGTTGGAGGAATTCCTTCTGCTTTTGGTAATCTATCGTCTCTGATTCAATTCAATGCCGGAACAAATAGAATTGGTGGGAGTATTCCTTCTGATCTGGGAAAATTGAAAAAGCTACAAATTCTTAACTTCGGAGTCAACAGATTGGTTGGTACCATTCCTTCCTCAATCTTTAATGTCTCTTCTCTTACAATGTTTGGTGCGGTGTCAAACCAACTTGAAGGGATGCTTCCCTCTGAACTTGGAAGTATTCTTCCTAATCTTGAACTCATTGAAGTTGGTTCGAACTTATTTACTGGATCTATTCCAATATCCATATCTAATGCCACCAAACTAAATTACATTGGTTTGGCAGGTAACAACTTTACAGGAAAAGTGCCTCATTTGAAAAAGTTGAATAATCTTGTGGGGTTAGTCTTAGGTCAAAATCATCTTGGATATGGGGAAGCTGATGACTTGAGTTATCTCAACTCTTTAACCAATGCTACAAAATTGAGCCGTCTACTTCTGCTCTCAAACAATTTTGGAGGAGCATTGCCCAATACGATCAGCAATTTCTCAACTGATCTTCTTCATTTGCAAATAGAAGACAATAAAATAGTTGGGTGCATACCAACTGGGCTAGGGAATCTTGTCAATTTACAAGGACTTGGTCTATCCGTCAACCATTTGACAGGTCAAATTCCTTCTGATATTGGTAAGCTTCAAAACCTAGTGTTTTTGGGTCTCTATAGTAACAAATTCTACGGGGACATCGATCCCATCGTCTGTCAAAAATTTAACTCAGTTAAGAACTCTTGGATTGTCTCGAAACAATCTTCTTGGAAGTATCCCTTCAAGTCTGGGAAAATGTCAAATGTTGGTGGAACTAAACCTTGATCAAAACTATCTTATTGGTACCATACCCAGAGAAGTTATGAGTCTCTCATCATTACTGTTTTTGAAAATATCTCAAAATAATTTGACTGGTTTTAAAAAATCTTGAGGAACTATATGTTTCAGGGAACATGTTATCTGGTGAAATTCCAAGCAGTCTTGGTAGGTGCATAAAACTGAGAGTACTATACATGGAGGGTAACAAATTCTCGGGAATCCTTCATCCGTCTTTAGGTAACTTGAGAGGAATGGAGGAAATAGATATTTCTCACAACAATTTCTCCGGACAAATCCCCGACTATTTTGAGGACTTTCGCTTCTTGCACAAATTGAATCTGTCATTCAATGATTTTGAAGGTGCGGTACCAGAAAGAGGCGTATATGGGAATGCGACTGCGATTTCTGTCAAGGGAAACATTAAGCTCTGTGGAGGTATACCTGAATTGGAGCTGCAACGTTGCAATTCCAAAGGGTATAGAAAGAAAAGATCTTCTAGCTCTTACCATGATTCTAATCATCTCGATACCTTGTGCAGTTCTAGGACTAAGTCTAATGTTATGTTTCCACTATCGCTATTCATTTAGAAAGAGAACACATGTGTCTTCTTTTAGAATATTAGGGAACCCGTTTCTGAAATTGTCCTACCAAAGTCTACTTAAAGCCGCTGATGGGTTCTCGCCAACCAATTTGATTGGCGTCGGCGGCTTTGGTTCAGTGTATAGAGGAATTATTGATCATGGAGGTAAAGTTGTTGCAATTAAGGTACTAAATCTAGACTTTGCTAGAGCTTCCAAGAGTTTCATAGCGGAGTGTAAAGCCTTGAAGAACATCAAACACAGAAATCTTGTAAAAGTCCTCACGGCATGTTCAAGTATTGACCATCAAGGCAATGATTTCAAAGCTTTGGTATATGAGTTCATGGTCAATGGAAGCCTAGAGGAATGGTTGCATCGGAATGAGGATGAACATGGCGTGCGTAATGAATCAAGAAGTTTAAATCTTCTTCAGAGGCTAAACATCGCAATCGATGTCGCTTCTGCATTGGATTATCTCCACCATTATAGCTTAGAACCAATAGTCCACTGTGATTTGAAGCCAAACAACGTTCTTCTGGATGAAGAAATGGTAGGACATGTTGCTGATTTTGGGCTAGCAAGATTCTTA
>BPLS01028979.1:0-22429 GCA_019656275.1 Rhododendron kiyosumense | reverse complement strand
CCGAAAATCAAGAGGACAAACCATAAACCGCCAAAAACCCGGGATTAAAATTCCCCGAAAATCAAGAGGACAAACCATAAACCGCCAAAAACCCGGGATTAAAATTCCAAAGAGAGAGATGCACCTCCCTCGAAAATCATCATCCTCCAATACCAAATCTTCCAAGTCATCAAGAGCATTGGTTTTATGTTCATAAAAAAAAGAGCATTGATTGTTTTTGATTTTTCATTCTCCTGCAATTCAACAAATTTATTTAAATTATAACTTCTCCCCCCTCTAAATTCAATGCCCAACATAGCACCTAATTCCAATTTCTTACAAACTTTCTTGAAAAGAATGGAGTTCCTGTTTCTGATGTCATCATGTCATCAGAAGATAAAGAAGAAGAGGGAATTTTCTTACTTCTATAGTTTAATTTGTTGGCCTTAAGTACTCCTAAATGCGCACGAAATTTCTTCTTACAAATCTTTCTTTTCGACCTCCTCATTCTCCGTTCAATTTTACGAATAGCATCTATGGACGATCTATTTCCAAGAAAGCTCCTCCCACCTGTACTATGCTTACCAGCCATGTTAGAAACAGATTTTACAGTTGCAGAAAAAATATCTTGATCTTTATTAACCCTTTGTGAATCTGCAAATGTATCCGAACTAGGAACCGCGCACCAAGCATTATTTAGCGGGCCCATAATGAAATAATCCCTATTCTGTAAAGGGCCAACCCAAAGGCCCAACAAAATATTCCACCCCAATATCCAAAGCCCCATCCATCCATCTGTTTTTTTTTGTTTTTGGTCACGCGATATAATCGGTGGAGTTAGTCGTTAGTATTACTATAAGGGATTGATCCTATCTGTAGGAATCAAATCCGCGACCTCTCACCTTCAAAAGAGCTACACGACCAATTGGGCTACGCCCAAAAGTTTGCCCATCCATCTGTTTGTTTAAGCTAAAGTTAGACTGAACTCCACCAACCTCATTTATTAAAAGCATCTGGTCGCCTCCAACCTCGAGCATCCCAATCTCCTCTTTCCCAATCTCCTGTGTACCCTCAACGGCTATTTCATCTCTTGTTTCCCCCACCATTGATTCACAATTGGTTGATGATTGGTAACCCCTTCAACCAACTGTAGCCCATGATCTCCCTATCTGGATTTTCCTGGACAGAATCGACTCCTTCCCGAATCTCTCCCTCTTCATTGTCCTCCTTACCAGAAAATCCTTAGGCGAAACGTCCTCCGGGGAATGACATTCACATTGACAATCCGAATGTTATGATTAACTATTGTTTCCTCCACTATTACTACATAAAGCACCTTTTCGAATGGTAAACATAGCAATGGATCTTAAACTTCCTTCTAACAAGGTTGTTTGGGAAACATCTATCTTACTTCACATTGAAATGTTCATTTTTGGAGTGAGGAATTTTTTATGATTGCACAATTTTTCTAAGACAATTAAAGAGTGCTGGTAAATTCAGCCGAGAGATGTTGCATTCAACGTCAATCCTTTTGTCTGAAGGAGCCATCGAACTCCTGTGTTGTACTCTCCATTGTGTCACCCATTGTTCATAGGTCGGATGATGGCAATAGATACTCCCTCTGTCCTTTTTTTAATTGTCTACTACAGTTCTACTTACAATTTCCAATGGCTTATATCTCTCAATATATATATATATATATATATATATATATATTATGTTTTTAAAATTATTGTTTTATAAAAATAATTGAGATCTATCAAATTAACAAGATCCATATTTTATATTTTTACATTGAGAAATATAGGTATTTAAAATGGCATGCAGAACTGTAGTAGACATTTTAAAGGTAACGGAGGGAGTGTTAAACAAGATTCACAACACTAAATTATACGACTCTTTTGTTGTTTGCACTCCTTCTTTCGATGTATTTTGGCAGTTTTTAATGTGAGATTTTGTTGCTTTTGTAGCACTTGCTTCAAACTTCGTAGAGCTCCACATTGACTATTACCCTTGAAAGCCATGACCAAATTATTGATCCATGTAGCCTTCCATATTAGGAAGATTAGTTAGCATTGTTCTTTTGATTAAACTTTTGAGCATCATGAAATCCATATAGATCGACTTTCGCTTCTTAATCCATCTCCTTGGACTAAATAGCCTTGAAGTGCATGGTCAAGCAACTGCTGCAACTCAATGGTTACCATTTGTTATCTACACAAAGAGTCTCTTGGTGTTGGGCCTTCAGACAATAATGAGTTGTTACAAATGTCCAGAACCTTAATTAAAAGAAGGAAAAGAATTGGAACAAAAGCCAAGTAAGAACTTAAGTAACTTAACGTATGTTAGGAGAGGATGTTTAAAATAGGAGATCTTTTGTTAATTAGAAGCAAAACTGAAAATAGGGAGTGGAGTTTACAGGGAATAAATCCACGTAGCATTGTAACATGCCCTTTGAGATCAAGCCGCAAGTGCTCATCGTCGGAACCCTAATACCTACAAAATAAGGCACGATGAGCGCACCTTTGCCTCTTGTCTGGCAAAGGCCCTTTGATGCCTAAGTTAGATCATAACTAATAGAGAAACCCTAATTCATGTATGTAAAAGCAATAGCCAAACACTATATACACTACTACAATAAATGATAATGATCACAGTAATTTACAGTGATCGTATGTCTTTAATCACGGTTTTAAAACCGTGATCTTTCTGGGTGTAATTGTAAATCAATTACTTAGATCATGGTAATAAACCGTGATGGAAAATTCAAAATGATCATCCTTATTAAGTGTGATCGTCTTTAATCACAGTTCTAAAATGTGATCTTGTTTTGGCGTTGCCGAGTTTCGAACCTACGCACCATTGTTTGATCTCCCAAGCACTTACCATTAAGCTAGCCAAGAACTATTGTTATATTAGGAAAACAAAAATATTTATACTTACTTCCTAAAGTGAAAAAAAATTTCTTTTTCTTAAAATTTAATGAATTATTGAAATGTAATTAACAAGATATTAAAATATATAAAAAATACACACACACACACGTTTTAGTTGGTAAATTTAGTTGACAATAGTATTTTTGGTTGTAGTGTGCGATTTATGTTTTCATGAAAATTATCACAACCTACAGATTGTAACATTATGGACAAGCTTTAGATTTTTTTTTATAAACTAATTAATTCACATGGGTTTTTTTATTTATTTTGAATTTCAATTCTAATGGTGGTTTCCCAATTTGATTTTAATCCTTTTCAAATAAGGCTAAGCCAAAATAACATGATTGCTCTTTTACCAAATGTGTCAAACACTTGAAAGGCATTTAAAATAACTTAGTTAATTTCTAGCATACACATAAAAATTTCTACCATCTAAACATAGAATTCAATATCTAAAGTTAGGTTTTAATTAACTAAAGCCCCCAATTTCCGACAAGTGTAACTTGTGTACTATCATTCGAATATCCCAACCAGATGGGGACACACAAAAGTTTTCCCAATAAACTTAAAAGGTGAGTAAAGCAAAACATATAAGTTCATCATAGCTTTATATCTCTTAGACTAGTTGTTAAAAAAAAAAAAATTAAGAACTTCAAAGTATCTAAAATTTAGGCTACAATCTTTTATCTTGCCACAAGAGTCGGTCTTTTATCACGCCATAAGAGTGAGATCATTTTTAGACTTTAGTCTTTTATCTCGCCGCAAAAGTTAGTCTTTTATCACGTCCCAAAAGTGAGGTATTTTTTAGGCTTCAGTCTTTTATTCCACCATAAGAGCGAGGTCTTTTATCTTGTTTTTTTCGCGCGTCAATGTTTTATCTTGCCACAAGAGTCAGATCTTTTTTAGGTTTCGGTCTTTTATCTCACCAAAAGAGCGAGGTCTTTTATCTTGCTATTTTTTGCATGTCAGTTTTTATCACACCGCAAGAGTGAGGTCTTTTTAAAGTTTCAATCTTTTATCTCACCACAAGAGAGAGGTCTTTTATCTACAATCATAATTTTTAAAGAACTGAGATAAAATATATTAAGTGCCACTTTTTATCTTAGCCTTTGACCTAAACTAAGATTAAAAGTTTAGCTTATAATTTTTTATCAGACTTTTACTAGAACCGTGATATTTGTGAATCTCCTTAGTGTGGCCTTTATCTATTATTGTAGTAGTGATACTTTTCTCCTTAGGTTACCTCTTTATTTATAGATTAATTTGGGTAGACTTGGTATAACAACTCGGATCGTCAAGCACTACAACCAATTCAACAAACAACAAATAACTAAAGAAATGCCGTCACCCACTTCCATAATACTCGCATAATTTTACAAAAACACACCCCTCGTACTCTTTTCTCCTTGTCTCATGTCTAGCTCAGCTCTCACTATTCTCCCATCGAGAATGGAAGTGAAAACTAAAAAGGGTATATCCTCCCTCTTTTTCCAAGTACTAACTCTCAACTCCACATAAAACCTACTGCAATACAAAATACGGATACAAAATTTTTACCAAAAACAAGAATCTGGCATCTAAAGAGTAAACTGTATTTCAACTTCCTCTTCTTTTTTTTCCTGTAAACAATAAATTAATCTCTTGTGTGACTCTCCTGAGATACTTTTTGATTATCCATAAATAGAAGGAAACATAACCCACCTAAGATCATGCTCAAGCCAATTCGTACACGTGTAACTCAGCTAACATGAAGTTTTAAGTATCCTAACTTGTACGGAAACCTAGCTACCTCATTAGGAATCCTTCTTCTATGTGGAATTCGTTCCATATAGCAATAATACAATCAACATAATCTCTTTCCCTTATTCACGGGATCCATTTCTATCACGTAGGATGCTCATTTCAGATATTCCAGAATAACCTAACCAACCACTCTAACTCGTAGGTTGGCTATACTAGGGTTTACGTGCACTCTAATAGTTGCACCTTTTGCTCGACTGTTGTGCTGGGCAACGTTGCAAGTTATAATTGACCAAGTACACTGTTTGGCCTGATGCACCCTCCCTTAGTGTTGCCGACCTAACCACGTGTCTCGTACGTGGTCACGGCTATCCTCTATGACACACCCTTACGTGGTGTCAAACATACTATCGGGCATATAATTCCCTTTGTTCGGGGACCCGTCTACATGGAAGGATGGTTTGGCTCCTCAACGTGTATTTTTTCGTCTATTAAGGCGAACCCTCTCCATATCGCTGGAGCAAGACCATAAAGGTTTGAGTCCTTAAATTGCCCGAAGTAAAGAAATCTAACTCTTACCACCCGTACCAGCCCGTAGTAAAAAGAAGATATTCGTAAAAGTTGTAGTAGTAGTATTATAAACCCTGTTCCATAATACTTAACTATTGTTAACTATGACATATAAGAAGTTATTACAGCAGGTGAAAACTTCAAATTCAAGATTTGTAGCATACAATTTTTAAAAAGTAAAATTAATTCCTTTCCCCTCTACAATATATTACATGTTGGTTCTGCAGAGAGTTACTTGGGAAAATATCTGTAAGTTAGAACATCATAAACCAATCTCCAAGAAATGTTCGGCGCGCAGCAGGCTGGGTACAATTTCAACCTATAGTGCTGTTGTTCTACAGATTGCAGCATGTGAATTTTCACTGAAATACCATCAACTTTTTGCGTTGCGTTGTTTGATACAGGTTTTTTATTTGATACTCCATCTGTTGTATTTGTTGGACAACTAGTGCTCATATTTTCCAATGTGAAATTTAACTAATGCTTCGCCAAATTTCCCATTCGAAAGTGGTGAAAGAAAAATAATTTTCCTAAACTTCCTTTGCTTCCCCTCAATGTAGAACAACTTGGTGGGGGTATGGAGATTATTAGTCAGTTGTGGAAAGGCATAATTTGAGAAGATCGTCGGTTAAATACAAAAAGTACTCATTTGTTCATGTTTGTTTAATTCTCTAATTGATCGCTGGTTAAATACCAAAAAAGCCGATTTTTTGGGTTTTATCTTGAATATATTTCAAAAGATTTTTGGCTAAAAGTCATAATTTTTTAGTTTTTCAATGCGTCTTAACAAGACAAATCAATAATCTACAAAAGCTAGACGCAAAAATAACAAACGCGAAAAAAAATTGAATAAAGACAAAATAAGAAAAAACCTAAAAATCTTAGCCAAACTTAGCCTAACAATATTTTCTCTTTAGATAGCCAAATTTAATAGGAAGCACACTCTCTTTTCCATTTCTCTCTTCTCCCATCGCTATCTAGTATCAATGGACCACCCATTTATATTTATTCCAATTAAACTCTCTCTATCTCTCTACTAATAATGTGTTTTTTATAATAGACCATTTTGAGACTTCACATGCATTGTTAATCTTATCACCTTCTTAAATGGATAACCAAAAGATTAGATGACAAGTTATGATTATCCAATTTTGGTTATGCCATTGGAGATACCCTAACAAATTTTTGCCGAATTAGGCACAAGTTCACCTATCAGTAACTATTTTCATGTAGAAATGAATCTTAATTTTTAATGGAGGAGCCGTGAATAGTTATTTACGGAGCCAATTACCATCTAAAAGTGTTTTGGATGGTCCGGATGTTAATGAAACTTTCCGGGGAAGAGTTCAACTTTTTTCCGGAAAAGTTTCGATAAATTCCGGACTGTCCCGAATACTTTAGACGGTCGCGAGTGGTTGTTGCTATAAAAAAAACTTGTTTACGGCAGAGCCATGAATAAGTTTCTCTCATCTTAGTTTTATTTGTTTGTTAAGCATTTCTTAAATATATCCAGTATAGGGTTCTTTGAATTTCTAATAGATTGGAGCTACATAATTCTACAAATCCATTGACAATTTTTTTTTATGAGTGAAAGTGATCAGTATTATTAGAATAGTTAAATTAGCACATTAAAAATGGAGTTAATTAAACTCCTGACTTTCCTTATATTGACACCTAAGTGCACTCCTGATGCCGTCAAGCAAAGGCTACTTAGCAACATCTTGACAAAATTGATGATTGAATGATCTGTTGTACTTCTGCGCAAAACAAGCTTGATCCAAGTATGGAATGACATCAAGCTACTAGGCTGGTAATCAAATCATCTTCTCCAGCAGCCCCGGTAAGCTCCTCGGCCCTTACAGCCTGGTACTTCCAATCTGTTTGATACAATGTGTACAACATCATCACCACACAAGAATACTGTGCTGCAACTAACCCCCACCATAACCCCGCAAACCCAATTCCCAATTTGAATGTCAAAAGAACCGCAACCGGCAAACCAATGATATAAAACGACGCTAGATTGATACGGGCTCCCACCTTAGGCCTGGCAGATCCCATCAAGGCACCACAGGCAGCCGTTTGCGGCGCGTTCCCAACTTCTGCTAGGCCTAAGATTGGAAGCGTATTCGTGATCAACGCCAATGTCAACGGGTCATTGATGTACATTTTCCCCCACACGGATCTTAGAGCGATTGCCAGAGCCAGAGCAACGAAGCCGAAAGAGAGAGCAACTGATATACCGGTTACGGCTGCCCTCTTGGCACGGGTAGCTTCACCCGCACCCAACTCGTGGCCCACGCGCTGCGATATGCTCACGCTCAGAGCATTAGGGAATACGTAAAAGGTCCCTGTCGTTTGCATTAAAATGCCCACTGCCCCAACTGAAGACTCTGGATTGCTCAGTCGTCCACCAAGAAATAGAATGATCTCATACCACCACCATTCCAAGCAAACAGAAAACACACTAGGCAACGCTAGGCTAAGCAACGGCCACCAGCCGTGGAAAGTAGACCCGATCGTCAACCCAACCCAAGGTTTTAGCGATACTTTCGAAAGGGCAATGTAAATCAACAAGCCGATGTTGGTGTTTAACGTGTAAAAAATGGAGCTCAACGCAAGGCCTTTCACGCGTAAATTCAAGTATGTCACGAAAAGATAACAAATAGGTAGGTGCAGTGTTGTGGAAACTAAAGTAGCCAGGGTTGATGGCGAGTTCAGTCCCTGAACCCTTAAAAATGACTTCAAGGGGATCAAATGAGCATGGGCGAGCAATTCGGGAAGCGAAAACAACAGGTACACTTTGGCGACTTTTGTTATACTGTGGTCCTGGCCTAACCGGTGAAAGACATGGTCGATGTTAAGCCAAAGGATTGAGATGGGAATGCAAACGAATAAGAGGAGGAGGAATGTTTTGAGGTAAGTTTGGCTTAGGACTGACCATCTCCTGGCTCCAAAGGCTTGGGAACAAATCGGGTCCATTGCCATCGATAGGCCTTTCATGACCGAAAAGGCTGTGATATTTGCAAATCCGATGGCGAGGGAGCCACCGGCTAGCTCTGTTTTCCCCATGCGGCCCAGGAAAAGCATGGAAATCATTGATTTGGAGCATATGAGCAGTGTTGTCATAAGTACAGGGCATGCAATTTTCCCAAGCATGAGCAGCTCTTCTACCGCCTGAGAAGAAAAAAAAAATGCAAATTAAACATATAGTTATGCTTATGACAACAGCGCTATGCCCACCTCTCTGTTTCACCACACAATATTTCATCGCCCATCTCGACAATCAATTGTCCATATTTAAAAATAATAATTCAAAATCTAGACCATTCAGAATACTTTTAGACAGTAAAATTAATTAAGAATGATGGGGGAGCAGTAAAAATTGAGCGATGAGCGTACACTTTTTTGTTATGACAATGCACATTTACACGAAAAAAATTGGGTATCATTCTAATGAACTTTTTTTTATCACAAGAGTTTGTTGTTTACTGCATGCATGATGCATAACTCTGACAAACTTCAACCAGATTAGGCAAATGTTATATTCTGGATAGAAGAATTATTCGGAAAATTACACAATCAATGCTTTTCTGTCAAATTTCCTTTGTTTTTAAAAAAAAATCATGAACAGAGATACTCCACTAAACAATTAAGTCAACTCAAGTGTATAGTCATAGTCTTGATACTTGCCATAATTTAATCTACAGTGCTTTCCTGGAAACTTCTGACTCTCTTAATCAACGAGGGCAATTGCACCATTGGTTCCTGTAGTTTTGGCAGAATCTCCATTTGATCTTTTAATTCTAACTGTAGCAATTTAATCCTACATTTCCATTTTCATTTCAAATGTGGCCTCTCCATGGTACAAGTATTGCACTTTGATCCATCTGGTTTCAAATGTGTCATCTTCTGCTTAACAAAACTCAACGAAAGATGACTGACAGTATATTGAAACTGGCATGGCAATGCAACCTTCAAAAGCTAGAGACCAAATTAAAATCGGATAAACACAAGTTATATATCAGCTAGCATTGCAATGTTAAGCTTCGGTGAAAATGGTGTCACAATTAACACACACGGAGAGGGCGATGGAGCGAGCAAGAGAGAGAGAGAGAGTGCAAATGGTGAAGAACACCCACAGTCAAACAGAGAGAGAGAGAGAAATACCTCACTCACCGAAAAATTCTGGGAAAGCCAGTGCAAGAATTTACTTTCCAGTATCCTACGTTTCTCATAATTTTGCCCAGCATCCATTGATAATTCACGGTCATCATCCTGAAGTTGTAGACGGTCAGTCATTTGGCACATGCTTGCCTTATACTGCATAGAGAGAGAGAGAGAGAGAGAGAGAGAGAGAGTGAGTGTGCAAATGAGACGAAGTTTAAGAGATGAAACAGAGTAGACAAAGTAATGAACGCAGAAGTAGTTTTATGGAGTATAAATAATAGTGTCCCAAAAAAAAGAGAGAGAGAGAGAGAGAGAGAGTGCAACCTTAATATCTCCAAATTAGTTGTCCAACGGTTATTATTGTAGGAGGAGGTTGATATTCACCAATCCTTTGATGAAGAGAGAGAGATAGAGCATTAATTTGGACCAAATTCAGAACATACACCAAATATGTTTACAGCTCGTTTGCATTGTCTCTGCAGACTACAGTTGTGAACCATGGTTTCAGAAGCATAAATTTGAATTTGCACCTTAATATTGTCAGATAGTATATATGATTCACAAAAAGAAGTAAACTCCAACTAGTACTCTATGGCATTTACACGTCACGATGGGTGGTTTAGTCTGAAGTGAAAGGACAAAGTAAAAAACACATTTTGCACATAAATTGGTACTCTGTGTAGAATCATCTATTCATGTGGGTAGACAGATAATAAATTACTGCATGTTTGGCTCCGTTCCGCTTTCTTGGAAAATCTTCTTTTTTAAAAATAATGTAATTTTAAGCTCAAAAATCATGTGTTTACGTAAATAATTTTTCTATTAATATGGATCTTGTTTAATAGATTTTATTGAAAATTTTTAAATAGTGCAAAAAAAATCAAAAAATTATTTTTTATTTTCGTTATATTTGAGTTTGAAATTATCTTCTCATTGAAATCTTGTCTGCATTTTAATAGCTATAATTACACTGGAGTATTATTGGTTGCTAAACCCCATTAAAAAGTACAAAAATGCTAGAGGCACATCAGTTGTACTACACCTCAGCTACACCACTTTCACACATAGATGGGGCCCATTGGAACGGACCCCATCTGTATGTGAGGGAGATGTGACTGAAGTGTGGCACAACTGATGTGCCCCTACCACCTCTCGGTCAGTTAACATTTTGAAGTGTCGGGTAGTTCACGACAAATTAATATAGGGGTAAATTATCAAAACCACTCGGAGGTTTTTAAATATTACAAATTGCCACCTTACATTTGACAAATTACAAAATATCTAAGAGCACCTAAAAAATTACTCAATTGTCGTGATGTAGCCGCTTGGATATTCAAAGGAATTTGTCTCATATCATCAAATCCTAATTAAAATGGATCAAAGTGTCTTTTTATAGCATGTGAAATGCTAATGTTACACCTCTACGGTCTTTCACAAGCTACAAAAAGATACTATGATATGTTATTAGGATTTGATGATGTCAGACATATATTTCGTCGAATTTTCTCGTGGCTACATCATGACGTGGGGGTAATTTGTTATGCAATAGGGATAATTGGTAATTTCTCAAACTTGAATGGGTAATTTATAATTTGCAGAAACATGGGGGTGATTTGGTAATTTGCCCTTAATATATCCTTTTGGGAATCTTTTTTTCAAACAGTATTCTTTTGGGAATCCAAAAAATATAAAATAATACTATCAAATCCTAACAAATCTCCAGCAAACTCGCCGAGCAAACAAAAAGGAAAGATCTCAAACAAACTTTGGGTCTCTTTTTGACAAACTTTTTTGATTTTTTGATTATTTTTTGTCATCTCATATGAATTTTTTTAACATTGATTCATATTTTTATACCTTTTCAATTCCTCTCGTCGGGAAGAAAAGTTTGGCAAAAAGAAACCCGTCTAATTTTGGTTCGGTATCAGTTGCATTTTCTTTTTTAGGTTCCATGTTATCAAAAATCCGGACAGAACCGACCCATCTTTACAACCCCCCCTCCCCGGTTTTTTTTGCATCATGTCACTTTTCAAATAAAATTATAGAGTAATTCCTTGTATAATTTTTTAATGATGTCTTACTAATTTTAAAGAAGAAAATAATATAAGACGGAGTGAATATAAAGGTAAATCATTTTTTTTTACAGGTTGCGGACGTAGGTAGTGTAGAAAATGACTATCCTCACTTCCATTTTTGATAACTAATATATTTCAGCCAGCTTATGTACAGATCTAATCTCTCATAGTCTAATTTGGCTCAATTTTGGATCTTTTAGTTACGAAGAAGATCACTCCCGTTAAAAGAATCTGAATTAGTAGATCTTTAAAACTATATTAACAAATCACATTTGCAGAACAAAAATAAATGATTAAAGTTTCAAAAGGAATTTGTCAGCCTTTCTTTTTTGAGAATTTTGCTATGGATACTACACATTTTTGTACCGAATGTGTAGAACGCTGAGGTGGAAGGGGGCCCACACCCAAAATTTTCAAAATAAAGGCAAAAACACCACCTGGGAGAAAAAGAAATTCAGCTTTTCCCCAATACTCCAAATCGTAATCCTACCCCAATCCAAACGTCATTGACGCCGTAGAAACCCCCAAAACTGTCAATTAACGGCGACCAGGGCCTCCAAACCCAGCTTTTCCCCAAATCTCACTTCTCCTCTAATTTTTTTGTGGTTTTTTGTGATTCATTTTCCAGTTTTTTTTTTTTTTTGGCATTGCATACCTCAATTCAACAAGTTAATCCAACCACCGAGTACCAGCATAAGTTCAAACTGGAAAAATTCTGTAGCTTTAATTGATGGATTTTGGCTTCTTATCTTGTTGAATATTGGAGAAAGAGTTGGTGTATGGTAAATCCTTGGAAATGGTGTTAGAGATGGAGAGAACTGGGAGGTAGAAGTTTGGTTTGAGTAAAGGGAGGGGTGGAAGACAGAAATGGGTGTTTGGGAGAGAGATGGAGAAGGTCCATGGTCGCCGTTTATGGCGTTTTAGGAGGTTCGTCGTCGGCGTCAATGGCGGTTTGGTTGGGAGTGGGTCAAAGTTGGGTTTCTTTTTTCTCCCGGGTTGTGTTTTTGCTTCCATTTTGAAAATTTTGGGTGGGCCCCCTTCCACCTCAGCTTTAAACACCTTCGGCACAAAAATGTGTATTACCCATAGCAAAATTGGTTTTTTTTTTTTTTTTAAATCTGTTTTGTTCATGTAGCTAACAAATGGCTACTCAGGGTTTATATTGTGTTCTAATAATACCGATTTTTTTTTCCCGTTAAGGCCAACATTTGTAGTGTCTAAAAACCTTGTACGATGTAAATGATACAAGGCTCTTATATACTAAAATTGTTACATTAACTAAAATAATTGAACATTATCATTTTCCTTTCTATATATATCTTTCTTGCTGTTTTTAATATATTTTTATTGTCATCACTTACGGGGAGTTCACCTAATATTTTTCATCTGCAGTTTGCATCTAATTGACCAAAAAGATGTAAAAAAAAAAATACTTAATAGAAAAAATGGAAAACACTTACATTGAAAATAATTGAGTATTCATGTGAAGATTGGTCTTTTTTTTCTATTTTTATCGGCAATGTGAATCATGTGATAATTGGTCTTGATTATTGGTTGGAAATTTATAATTCGAAATAATGACACATTAAAAAAAGAAGAAAGAATCACGTGTATTCTATCACGTGCTTGGTCATGCTCATCTTGGTCATCTAGCAAATCATTTTCCTAATTCCATTGTTTTTCTTCAATTTGTTTCTACAAAATAAAATAAAAAATAGTACCAATGGTTAGATCCAAACTCCTGATTTCCAGCACTTCTGCTCCTAAACAATTTTCTTAATTAATCATTGCGCCAATAATTTCCTGATACAGTGTGGAATTAATAAAGGGAATTGATTTTGCCACTCCCTTTTTTATTAACGCCACTCTCCTGCAAGTGCATTTTTGAAGAAGAGTGGCGTTAACAAAAAAAAAGCAGCAAAATCAGCAACCTTAATAAATGGTTAGAATATTCATGGATTCAACGAAACTAAACTTTAGTAGTATGAGATGATTCTCTCCCCCTCCTACATAATTAATGACGTCACTAAAGGTTAGAGTTAAATTTACTCATTTTTTTTTGTTGAAGAGAATCTTCTTGATATTTATTCAATACACCATGTGCGATTAGGATCTTCATTATGTGGGTACTTCTTGATTTTCTTCCGTTTAGAGCGCCAAGATCAATAAAATCAAACATGAGCCTTATTTAACAAAAGAGGATTGATAGAGTACATGAAAGAAAATCCGAACCGTCTATTTCCTTTTTGTGGGTCATTTCAAGGAAATGTTTCATATACAATCAACCCTATTTTGATAAAGATGGGAATTTAAACCATTCATTTTCTTTTTATGGACACTTTCATGAAAATATGTCATGTACCATAACATTTTCATTAACAAAAGAGAATTGATAGGGCTTTAGACCAAATTTTTTTTTACATTCATTAATCATAATCTACTCTATCCTATGGGACTTGGGTGGGGGTGCTTATGGAAATCGAATTTTGCCCATGTGCATGAGAGTATAAGAAAGGCACTAATTGCACTTCACTTGCACTAGGGTTTAAAATCAAATTACAACCGTCACTTTGCTATTTTAGCCAGCCATCTTTTTGAACTCATACTACATCAAACTCTCTAGGAGTGGGCATCATGTCGTGTCCAGTCGTATTTATGTTGTGTCATTTCGGATTTCGTGTCAAAATACCTGTTAATATAAATGTGTCAAATACCTTGACAATAATCCGACCTGCTTAAAATAGTGCCGTGTTCGGGTAGATACTATTAAGACCCTTTTATTCTTTTAATATTTACAATTACATACTTTCCAATGTTGTGAATGAACTACTTATTTAATTCAATAACAAAAATTGAAGACATTTTCAATACCATCATAATCTTAGCAACAATTAATGCAGCCAAATCATGACATTGAAAAAATGCCTTAAGCCACAATTAGATAGATGTATCAAAATTAAATAGTTTTGTACCATTTTCATCTAAAATAGTAATTAAAAAAAAGCACAAACAACTATTGAATAAGTCTATATAAATTTTAAACTAAAATAATAAGCTTAAATTAATTTAATTAATTTTGGACTCTTTAGCATGGAAACCCAAGTGATTAGGAAATTAGATATTCAATTGGTTTTGATTTTGGAAAAAGAATCTATAATGAGTCCTATAATAATATGCATGTCTTGTCTTTCCATAATTTTATTGATATTTTTCTATACATGTTAACCAAGCATGTTAACTAATCGTATTGTGTCACGTCATTTTGGGTTAACGTGTTGAACTATTGATATCGAAAATTAAATAGTTATCCGTGTCCTTATCAAGTTACGTGAGTCAAGACCATGTTTGACCCATTTCATTGTCGTGTTGGAAGGTCGTGCCATATTCTTGTTTGTGTCAAAAGTGGTTAACCCAAACCCTCTAACTTCGTATCGTGTTAATGAGTCGTGTCCGGAATTTCCACCCCTAAAACTCTCTATTACACTTGCATTCTATAGAACTAAAGCTGCGAATGGTCCGGACCGACTGGATTACTAGGAATTCAATTCTAATCCATGAGTCACGATTTTTAGAAAATATAATCTGTATTCAGATCAAAAGTCTCACGGTGTGGTTTCAATCCAATCAGTGAGTCGAGGAACGGATTACGTAAAGCAAACCTTACTACTTGATTTTCCAAAGTCCAATAAAACCAAATCTGCATGCATTAGTGACATTACAGCAAAAATAGCAGCAACCTAACTACGTACAGTTTATCCAAGTTCCAGATTCTAGGCAATTGCATAACATCAAATATTTCATTTCACATTCCAGGTTCCAAAGTTCCAAATATATATCCAAGAAAAAAAGAAAAATAAATAAAAGTATTATCCAAGCATTACATCAAAGAAACCAAATAATTTATATTGATACACTATATTGTAAAATAGTTAAAAATAATTAGTAGAAACAGGTAATTTTATAATTATTTACTATATGTTACATATTTATTATTTGTTTTATTTTTAATTATTTATAAATATCTCACGGTCCGGTTCGGTTAATTCACGATTTCGAAATAAAAATATGTGGACCGATTCATATCTCACGGTTTTCTAATTTTGAATCCGAGTCCAGACGGCTATATTAATTCATGGACAAAATTCAAAAGATATGGATTGGTTCGGTCCGAACCAGTTTCACGGTTCACCAGATTTTTTGTGTAGCCATATATAGAACTATTCTTTCTTTATTCTTTTTATCATTATATTGAAGTTCTTTCTTTTTCTTTTTATTTTTTTACTATGCATTTAGAAGACAGACTCATATTACAAAAGGCTATACTTAAATAGTAGTATAACCACCATAAGCACTTGTTTCTCCAATGTCACTTTTCGTGGAGTGTTTGGTCAATAATATTAGATTGGTGGAACCTCAGTTGGGTTAGCCCAAGCTCTGTACCAGAATTAGCTGAATGGTGGTTTGATAATGGATTTTACAACCTGGAGAAAAATGTATGGGAAGCTTGTTTCTTTGCAACGTTGTGGTCCCTTTGGTTGGTTAGGAACGACAATATCTTTAATAACTCTTTGAAACAAGTATGGAAGGTAGGAGATTTAGTCAAAACAAGAGTTGCGATGTGGATGAATGCGAAGTTCGACATTAAGGTCTACACTGTTGAGGAGTTCAAGTTTTTTTTTAGATAGTATCCAAAAACTGAAATTGTAACCTAGTTTTCAGGTGGATATCCAACTGTCGGTTGGATGTGATTGTAAATTTGGGCACTATCGAGCTCTTGTCTTTCGGTGTTCTTTTCTTGATGTACCCCCTTCGAGTTTTATAAAATATTTCGTTTTCCGAGCATAAAAAAAACTATAGCACTTTATTCTAATGGTTATTTTTATAACAACTGTACTACAAATATTTATTACATGGCCACTCCTTCCATTCTAAACTTTTCACTCATTACGAAGAATAGTAATATTTCATATAAAAAACTAGAGTACTTTCGTACAAAAAAAAGGGGCAAATTTCACTTAGACCCCCTGAGGTATCTAACAATGACAGAAGATACCCTTCAGTTTTCAAAAATGACAGAGACTTCCCCTATTTCATAGTTTGGGTTTCATTCTGTTAGTTCCAAATGGAAAATGTATGGAAATGTATGAAAAATGAAATTTTCAATTTTATTTAGTTCTACGGCTATCTTAGGGCTCTCGTTGAAAGTCCTAGACCAAAAAATTAATTATGATCTTTTAGGATAATATGATCAGAAAAATAAGATCTTCACACAGATTCAAATCGATTGAAAACTGAAGCACTTAAGTATCTTCTCTTCATTTGGTTCTATGGCTCTCTCGGGCTCTCATTGAAAGCTCGGGGCCAAAAATTAACTATGACCATTTAAGATAAAATTATAAAATAAAAAAAATCTTAGCACCGCTTCAAACGAATTAAAAATTAGAGCACTTAAGTATATGCTCTTCATTTGGTTCTGCGGTTTTCTTAGGGCTCTCATTGAAAGCCCTAGAGCGAAAAATTAATTGTGATCATTTGGGATTAAATAATCAGAAAAATAAGATCTTCGCACCGATTCAAATGGATTGAAAATTAAAGCACTTAAGTATTTGCTCTTCATTGAAAGCCCTAAGACCAAATGAAGAGCAAAAATTTAAATGCTCAAATTTTTAATCCGTTTGAATCGATGAAGATTTTATTTTTTTAATCATTTAAACCTAAATGATCATAATTAATTTTTGGCTTTAAAGCTTTTAATGAAAGCCCTAGGAGAGTCATAGAACCAAATAATAGATACTTAAGTACTCCAATTTTCAATTCGTTTGAATCAATGCGAAGATCTTATTTTTCTTATCATTTTATCCTAAATGATCATAATTAATTTTTGGCTCTAAGACTTTCAATGAGAGCCTTAAGATAGCTGTAGAACTAAATAAAATTGAAGATTTCATTTTCCGTGCATTTCCGTACATTTTCCGTCCATCTCACTAGCAGAACTAATGGAATGAAACCTAAACTGTGAAATAGGGGAGGTCTCTGTCATTTTTAAAAACTGAGGGGTACCTTCTATCATTGTGAGATACCTCAGGGGGTCTAAGTGACATTTGCCCAAAAAAATTGAAAGAGATTTTTTAAGGTACGAAAAAATATCATAAAGTGTTTACGTGGAATTGCTTCAACATTTTTCAATTATACAGGAAAAATATTATTTTACATTATGTGAGAAAATTTAGAGGTGAAGTAGCGTGAGAGATGCAGATGCTCTTATGTGAAATTTTATACTGTACACATTTTAGTTTAATTTTTCTTTGGAAGATGTTCACATTTAGATACCGATCGAAGCAAGCTAGCTAGTTACCAATACAACATCTGAGGTCAATCCCTATAAACCCTATACAACTGCTTCCTGTCGATTCAAGAAATTAAGACCTTTTGACTCCCAATAATTAATTGCTTAGCATTTAATTGCCTATGACGACTCACATTTTAAAATTTGACTTTTTCTCTATTTCCTTAAAGGTTATTGTCTGTACGTATGGATTTAACATGCAGAAAAATCAATTAAAGATCTGAACAACGGTAGTATTTGAAACGTTGTTCAATTGCGACCTTCAACCCAATGGTAGAGTCAATGCAAGAGTGCATTAAGGGTCATCAACCATTAGAAATTAACCTTCAATGTTTCAGAATTAGTCGAGGTGCAAGCGCACAAGCTAATCTGGACATCCGACTATTAAACAAAACAAAAAAAAAAACTTACTAAATTATGTTACCAATCCTTCGGATCATTAAATGTTATCTCTGAATTCCATCTCAAGCAATGATTTGCACATAGTTCAACGCACATGAACATGACTGTGTATGGAACGATTTTCTGGAATTGTGTTCTAAAGTCGTATGCGTAGAGTTTCCATCTCTGATAAAACACTAAAGTCTTTTTAAAGTATGCGTTGAAAATTTAAGGAATATAAGTTATTTTCGTAATTAAACTCGTTATACAAAATTTTCTTCCTGCTCGTGTTGCCCTTTCAAGTAAATTCTACTGTAGTTTTGTCTGTGAAGACGTATGTGATGACTCCAAGAGGATTTGAATCCAATCTACTGAGGGTACTGTTCTTAACATTAACTATATGCTGAAATAAATTAAAGATATATAGCTAGTTGACCAAAAGACATAAATACACCTTTATATGGAAGTAAGATTGAAATCACTGACTGACGGTTGGCCGGTTCTGTTCAATCATTAATGCCTGAGAATCTGAGACTCCTTGGTTTGATACCTCGTAGGTGCATGTTGTCATTGTCAACTATTAGTGAGACAGTTCATACGGTGGTAAAGTCAGGATTTTAAACTCAGTGGGCCGGCTTGATGGACATAGATTTTTTTAATGAAATGTATACGTATTATATTATAAAACTTTTGTTTTCCAATACATTGCATTTGTGCATTGAAATGATTATAGTTTAATGCAACCAAAGTATACTAATCATTTTTATTTTTTTCTTTAAACTACTCCAACTGTCACGTGCTTAATTATTTTTTATTACTAAAGTGCATGTAAAACTGACCCGAACACTTTAGTAATAAAAAAAACTTACACCGCTCAACTGCCGGAATACTAGTTAGATCAAGTGGAGCTAAACTAACAGTTAGCTAGCCTTCTGATGGAGACAATCATTGGTGATGGAGTTTTTAGCCCACATTGATCGATATCGAATCCTGGCACAAATCCAGAAATCTAATCTGATTTCATTGGGACAAGTAACAATACTATTGGTTCGAGCCATTCAATTGAAATAGCAGTTTCTAATCTATGTGGGAATCGACGGTATATATATAGCAAAAGCATCATCTTTTGGATCTAGTCGCTTTACGATTACAGGGCATTTTTGCTGGCACATAAAATACATTTCCTCAAAAAATTTATGTGTGCTAGCTCATGTTCACTAAATTAAATTCTACTTCCCACTACGTCCCAATGTGAACTTGGATTGCATGACCTATACATTGGTTTTGTATTTATTTTTTTTTTCACTTTTCTGGCAGTTTCTTTTGATGCCTTGGTATCAGGCCTAGTTGACTGACTAATCTGAAGGACTATCTCATTGTAAACTTTGAGAAATCTCAATTAAAATCAGCCTATGAACTGACACATCAAAGAAATTGACTGCAGGAAAATTTTCAATCAGGAATATGACTGTCCCTAACTCTGTAACTTGGACAATCATGAAAATTTTCAATCTGAGGTCTTTTGTGCAGCCTTGGATTACTCACCAGGTGGGTAACGGAAATCAAACTTTCTTGTGGTTAGATAATTGGCACCCATTGGGTCCACTACTTGCTAGATTTGGTACCCGAGTGACTTATAATATGGGTAGAAATCTACAGGCTAAAGTGGGTTCTATTATTGTTGATAATCACTGGCTTTGGCCCAGGGGGAGGAATACAGTCACTAGAGAGATTATTGAGCATACTCCGGTTTCTTTTCTTCCTAATACTGTCAAGGAAGACTCTGTTATTTGGAACTTAAATGCCAATGGTAGATTCTCTGTTCAGTCTGCTTGGAATGCATTCAGAAGGCCTAAACCTCTGGTCCCTTAGGCTAAAGTAGTGTGGTACAAGCATGCAGTTCCTAGGTAAGCTATTGTGCAATGGTTGGCCATCCTGGGTAGACTTTCCACAAAGGATAGGTTGCAGCAGTGGGGTGTCTTGGTGGAAAACCAATGTGTGTTGTGTTCAACTGCTGTGGAATCTCATGAGCATCTATTTTTTCAGTGCCCTTTTTCATCTCAGTTGTGGAGCTTGTTGCAAATGAAGTTTAGTTCCTTTTGCAGCCTCTCTGTTCTTTCACAGGTGGTAGATTGGATGGTTCAACACCATACTGGCACTCTTTTCTTGAATCTTGTGGGTAAAGTGGTTTTTGCTGCTAGGATTTATCATGTTTGGGGAGAGCGTAACAAACGTATTTTCCAACAACATAGAGGCTTGGATGTGCAGGGTTTGGAAGCTCAGATTTGTACAGAGGTTAGAGCTTGTATCAGTTCTTGGAGAGGAGTGAAGAGAATAGGAGTTAATTTGGCTCTCTGCTCTCGTTGGCGCTTCTCTACTTGTATTTTTGACTCTAGATATTAGCGAGTAGCTTGTATAGTTGCTGATTTTGAGTTAGTTGTCTTTTCAATTGTAGAGTGTTCTTTTGAGTAATTTTTTGGCTTGGTTCACTGGGGAATAATGCCCCTTTGATTTTGTATCCTGTTTGTAGTGTATAAAAACTTTACTTACCCAAAAAAAAAAAAATTTGACTGCAGGGAAGCCTTTGTTGGTTGCCAGATGGCTGACTGTTATAGGTGCTAACAAGCATGCACATGAAACATCACCTTCTATAGGAAGGTTGTTACTATTAAACAAACAAAAGAGTAAAAAGAAAGAAACTAATAGACTTGCATGCAGAATATATATATATATACACACACTTGCATGTTTCACATTACATAGTGTTCGGATCATGAATATATGGACAAAAATTGTGTTTTTTTCTTCGTAATTTGGGACCGATCCTAGCTACCATCAGCAACCCTCAGGTTGTACGGTTGCATCGTAAATCAGAGTCTCCTTCCCCATTGTTTGGCATATATAATTTCGGCTATGATGAGGGTGGCCCAAAGAATCTTAATCTTAGTCGTAGTGAGAGAGTTGAAGTAATTTTGTTATTTACATGCTCCCTACAAAATGGGAAATTTGAACCAAATGAAGTCTTCGCACATGCAATGTTCAGCAGTCGATCGTTTGTCCCTTTGGTCAATACGATACAGAAGACTACTTTTTGTGAAAGCAAAGTGAAGTGACAAGTGTTAATTTTTGGTTTTTGATCTACTTATTCGTCAGATTGATCAGCTCCTCTCATTTCGAGGGCAGAGGGTAATTTTATTAGTGTACACTAAACTACATTATCACATCACCTAAGTACCTGAATTATTTCGAATTCCAAAGTGAAGGCTTACAGTTTTTTGCCTTTTTCTTTTGATCATTTGTGTCCTCTTTAGAATCAAGGATTCATGTGCACCTATTTTTCTTTTCTTCTTTTCTCCCTTTATATTTTTGAAGTTCGAGAATCCATGTGCCCCTTACACAAATATGTTTCTTTGCAACTGACATACTTGGGGATTGATAAACCAATGAAAATTACATTTACATTGGAGAATCGATTATATAATAAAAAGTCAATGGCACATAACTTCAAAAGTACACTCAATTAGCGCGACTTATACAATGTTAACTACTCCGATGGATAGGATACAATGCAAAAAAGGATTTAGTTGAAGTCAAATAGACGACTACGCGCAACAATCACAAAACCAGTCCCCTTATCAAACCGACCAAATTTTGACTTTGTACTAAAAAAATCATGTCAAATGTACAACAACGTGCAACAATGACAAAGTCAACCACATTACAAAGCCAAATAAGACGTTGACATTGCCAAAAGGAATCAATTCAAATCTACGAGGAACAATGACAATGTCAACCACCTAATTAAAGTTATCAAAGTTTGACTTAGCTTTGCATGCATTTATATATTGACCACAGAACCTCCCAACTGAGAGTGTGCATAGGTACGTGCCACAGGAGCTACCCCAAAGAGCTTCGCCCGTTATGCATGCATGTCACAAACCTAATTATTGCACTGTAAAATGTCTTCCTTTTTTTTTTTTTTTTTCTTTTTCATTTTACAATTAATGAATGGGTTATTCTAATTGGAACTACATAACCATTTCTTGGTTTAAAAACAATTAAATAGCTGATTTGGGAGCATGCATCTTTTACATGTTGAAGGTGTTGATAAAAATATTATGGGAAGAAAGCTCAGCAGGGGCATAAAGGATACGAGCCTGCACATTTTGGGTCCAATAAAGAGCCTTGGTATTTAGTTATGCACTCTTTAAAAAGGAACTATTATCTTGGGG
>BPLS01028967.1:7927-21958 GCA_019656275.1 Rhododendron kiyosumense | reverse complement strand
GTGCAGGTGTATTGCATGTGATTCATGCCTTCATATTTAGGGCACGTTTTTTCTATTTGTTTTTTTTTGAACTTTATTTGTAAAAGTAACATTTTATTAGGGAAATAGAGAAAGGGAATCTAATCAAAAGTTAGAAAATACAGCCAGAGGGACTAAGCCCACACACCTAAAGGCCTAAAATGCTCAAATATACAATAAACAGCTCAAATAAACCCCTAAAGGCCTAAAAAGCCTAAATCTTACAATAAAGCACGCACAAAATAACCTAACCCCAGCCCAGCCCAAGAAAACCTAAAACCTAAACTCTCCCATCAGAGATATTCAGTTGCCGTCGATAGCCACCGCCCGCAACCATGATCAGACAGTCACAACCTACCACCACCGAATCACCACCTCCAAACACCACCAAGCCACATATAATGTGATCAAAGTTTGGGAGCCTTATTTTTTTACTTTTTGCATTTTTCTTTTTACATTTTTGGTTTTTTGTATTATGGCCAGAATGTATTATGAATTTGTAGAGTGTTTAAAAAATATGTGCATGATGTATTTTACAACAGAAGTAGTATTTGTGATATATATATACACACACATTTTGCATGTAGATATTAACCCAAATGAGAAAAGTGAAAAATAAGAAATCAAGCAGTTCGTCTCCCTCTATTTCTGGCTTTTGTTCACTAAAGTCAAAAACCAAAAATGCTTTATAGAGAACTAGTTTATGACAACCATTGTTTGGTGTAGTTGGTAAGTCTCTGTCTCTGATTTGTAGAAGGTCTTGGATTTGAATCCCACAGAGGGTAGGTTCTTTGGGGGACAGGGCCATGGATAGCCCCTGGACCTCCCGTGCTAACACCAACATCTCTCACTAACCCCACCGATGTATATCGCTTGACAAAAAAACTCGTTTTTGTTGACTCTAACCAATCACCTAAAAGTCAAAATCGGAAAAGGTATTCAAATACCCCTTCGGCAAAAGTAGGGTCCCAAATGGGTTAAACAAATTTGGGACTAGTACTCATACCTCAGGTATTGTCTGCGTTATGCTCTATTATTGTATGAGCAAATTTTTTTCATATGAGTTAAAGATTGTTGGACGGTACTGCAGCCGCCTTCACATTTAGGGCGAGGTTGGCTTATTCACTACAAGAAAAAGTGGTTTTGTCAACGCTTTTTTTAGCAGCGTTTCATAAAAAACAGGCATAGGTCCCGGCGTTTTTGGGAAAACGCCGCCAAAAAGGCTATTTTTACTCATGAATCAATCCCGATGTTTTTTAAACGCCAGAAACCTAAGCCGACATTGGCGTCCCCGGCATTTGCAAAAATGCTGCTAAAACTTTTCTCAGCGTTTTTCGGGTCTTTCCTGGCGTTTTCAAACGCCGGCATAATCAATTTTTTTTGTAGTGGATATTCATGGAGTGGCGCTATCTCGATCGTTCGTTTCGGCTTTAGACGGTTCGGATTTAAATAAAAAATTTCCGGGAAAGATTTAAACTCTTCTTCCGAAAAATTTCATTAATATCCAGACCGTCCAAAACACTATTGGATGGTCACAATTCACCCTCCATAAACAACTGTTCACGGAACTCTCTGTTAAAAAGATTTTTCCATTTAGGGCACATGTTACCTGTTTGTTTTATGGTAGAACTTGTGGCTCATATGTTAGATATGAAGAGATACTAAGGAGTTCTAAAAAGAGGCCAGCAGGAGTGGAACGTAGTGAAACAAGTGGAGCGAATATATCCACATAAAGGCCATATACCTGGATAATTAGGAATAAAGTGGGACATAATTAAATGCTCTATGTTAATCCCGTTGCAGTACTGATAATAAGAAAACCTATCGCTCTCACTCTTTGGACGAATTCAGTTTTTGAGGACATGTTCTCATCTAGAAAAATGCGGTGTGTACACACCATTGGGCTAATACCCTACAAATCCGCTATTGTCCAGTCTATCGCGCCTACATGTTCTCTCAACAAAGCACGCAACTTAGCCTCTTAATTCGCCTCGAGGAATGATGAGATCACAACCGAAAAAGTCTCATCGCCTTTAAGGAAGGCATACGTAAGTGTGTCCGGTAGAGGTTGTTTAGGTGGCTGAACCGATGATGGGAGAGCTTTAGGAAGTGGGGCGCCCAGCAACTCAAGAATTGGAATGTCAATTTCGAACAAAGATTTGAGAGAAGCAATGTTGCTGGGAAACGGTACAGATATGACTAGCCGATTGATATATGCTTCTTGCTAAGATCTAATTAGCGAAAGTAATTGTCGTTCCCTTCGAGCATTCCTAACCTCAACGAACTCTTTGATCTAAGTGTTCTCAATTTGCGTTCGGTATGGGTAGTTAGCGTCTGCAGGCCTCAAACAGTTTCACGCCTCCCTTTGTCAGTTCATGATTCTAAGGATTCTTATGGTGTTAGAGGTCAAAATGAGAGATCTGGGGGTAATGGTTGATCTTGCTGGCTTCAGACGTTACGTTGCTTGCGGTGGCGGCCCCTGCCGTTGGTGCTGGTAGCTTGACTTGCTCTTGTAATCCTTCCTTTTTAGTGTTAGGAGAGAGTTATTCTTAATCTAGTTTTTCAAAGGTGCGTAACTTAAAATCGCAGGGTTCTTACTCCTAGTAAAAGGGCTATGAGGTGAGAAGAGACCATTGAGATTTTAAAACATGAATCATTTTTCGAAGCAGCAATGGGAAGGGTGAGCGAACTCTTTCTTTGAAGAAAGAAAAAATAATAATAGTAGGACAGAATTGAATTCGGGCTATGGTTTCGGCTGCTTGGGCCTGAGGTTGGTTGGTGCTGAGAATGGCTATGATAACTTGGTTAGAGCTATTTTGCGTTAACTGAGTGAAAATTTTGAAGGGGGATTCAGTCTACTTACTAAACAAATTTTCTTTTGCAAATCACACAGTATGCAACAGTAATTTTTCTTCAACAAATTTTTTTTTTAGATAGGGAAAAGTGCAACAAAATGCATAGAGTTCTACTGCAATGGCTAGTAGGAACACAAGATGAGATTTTCTTAATACATGCTATGATGAAATGATCCTACATACTCCTACTACGTGGTTCTACAGGTTATCAGGCTTTAGGATCGATGGAGGCAAACAACTGTGATGACAAATTGCAGTAGATCGGAGAGAGTATTTTCTAGCAACATGCAAAAATTTTTATCGATAAATTGGTACAGCGATTAGCACGTAGATCACATTTTTAATAAATGGTTGAAGAAGACTTGCATATATATACAGGCTAGGGTCAAGTAATGCTGACATGGGTATTTGGCTGGTAGTGCAAGCTTTTTGGAATGGTTTCTGCTGCAAGTTATGTTTGGTTATGGATGGATCCATTTCTCATATGGTTTCATTCAATTCTGTTGAATGTAATTTTTTCTCTTTTTTCTTTTTTTTTGGCTTGCTCTATGATTCAAGTTTTTCTTGCATCTAGATTTTGGCCTCCTCGATTCAGCCTTTGTCGAGTTTAATAAAATTTCGTTACCGATTAAAAAGAAAATGATAACCTTCAGAAGGTACGTACATGGTAATAATAAAATGCACCTACTATATACTCCCTCCGTCCCATAATGTTTGGCACTTTCACTATTCCAGCCTCATGAAAAAATTAACTTTATCTTTTAATCCATAATGTTTTTTATAAGCAATATGGATCTTGTTTGATAGAGTTTAATTTGTTCTATTAAACAAAGTTCAAAAAATCACCTAAAACATTATGGATTGAAAGATATATGCAATTTAAAAATGGCACGCATTCCTGAAAATGCCAAACATTATGGAACGGAGGGAGTATCAAAGAAATAAATGTCTCAACAACAGTTGTATCTTGTAACTCTCGTGTCTGAACGATACTCACAATCACTGTTTTGCTCAGGATTTATTATTACGTGTATTCAAGCTCAGCTCAAGCTTGAGTACTTTTGAAGAATAATTGTTCAAACTTGGCTCACATTTAAAGTTTGATGATCGTGATAAGCTTGACTAGACTAGTGATATTTGCAATTCAATGTCAAACTTTTAAGCATGATATTAAGCTCGTGAAATTTTGAGCTATCAAATCTAAGCTTAAGCTCGTGACATTCCAAAATAACAACATTGAGGGAAAAAAGCTGTATCAACTTGGCACTTGGGCCCCCAATCCCTTTAAATCGTCGCAGCTAAATAGAATTTGAAGGTCACGTCAATTTTGTGTTCTCTTTGCATGTCAATACAAATCCCTTTTTACTATTTGGGTGCTTTTGAGGAGGTTGCATGCATGTGTCGTAGTTGGGGGTGAATGGTTTTGAATTTGGGGTTATTTTGGCGTTCGCTATAATCCTTGGAATCACTACTTTTATAGCTCACTTGGGACGACTTGGCTAGCTATAATTTTGGATCACCAGCCTGAATTTTTTTTTTTTAACAGCAAAGAAGAATTATTTATTTATTTTGATAGGCAACAAAATTTATTAGAACTCGACAAAGGGTATATCGAGGAGGCAAAAACTTCATATACAATTGGAGCTAAAGAAGGCCAAAAGAAAGAAAAGAAAGGAAAGGAAAAATACATCCAATGAGACATTGAAAAAACCACAATAAAGAGTGGAATCATCACAGCATATTGCGCAGCTTGAAATTGTGCTGATTATGTTCCAGCACGCACCATAACCAGCCACTAATCCTTGCACCACCAAAAACCTCCTAAATGGACCCTGCATAGGAGGATTCTTCCAGAATTTTCAAAAGGAAAAACAGACAAAACAAGCATCACAAGTGCAAAGGACACATCCCAATGAGGTTGGCACCCATCCCAGAGCCAATCATCTGCTCGAGAAACAAAAACACAATGGAGAAATCCCCACAGTACTTCCATGTTCCTAGGCGAAGTGAAGGGGAACATCAGCCAAATTTTGCATACAAGAAAAATATAGCAATGAGAGCCACACATCATCAGGGAAGCAAGAGAAACTTGCTCCACAGAATCCTAGAGCAGCCGCCTCCATAGATCACCTTCCCAATTTGTCATCAGCGAAACGATTATTGAGCTCTTCCAATCAGCGTTGAAACAATCCACCTTAATTGAGTTTTCCAAATCATAATAACCATCGGACAATGGGTAAATTTTGCATAATGAGTCCTATAACTAGTACTTCCAGGCCAACAGAAATAGTGTTTCACCACAGCTAGAAGATCACCAACCTGATGATGCTGATCACTTTGCATGATAATCCTTTCTGGCGATGATGCCTCATGCTTTGGATCATTTTAATCTTTGTAATTTGTTTTCAAAGATTAATAAATTTCTTTGCTGTTCAAGGAAAAAAAAAAACTACCTGCTATTAATTTTGGGATGTATATGGCGATGAATATATTCACCTGCTGCATTTGGTTCATTGTAATGAGTAAGCTTTTGATATCCTATTTAATTTGGGATGTTTTCCGTTGGTTGTGATGCTGTTTCATCGATCCCCAATATTCCTTTGGAGATGGCATTGTCCTTATAGATGAAATCACTAGAGGTGTTAGCCCGAAACTAGAAATTTGGAAGGAAGCATTAGAGTCAAACATGTCTTGTTATGCGAGTTAGAGCGCACACCAAGGATAATGTAGTTATGCGAGTTGTATGATGTGTCTGGTTACACCATAGTACTGTAACTGTGGTTTAGTGGAAATACGTAGTGGATCGGAGTACTGGAGGTGCTAGCTAGCTGTTGGACAGCTGTATAAAGTTGTAGTATTCTGTATAAATGAGGGGAACTGATTTTCGCGCTCCAACATTTACTGCAGGCGCTCCACCTTTTTATTTTTATACTGTGATGTTGCTGGCAACATCAGTGTATATTTTGTTTTTACACTGTGATATTACCAGTAACATCACAGCGTAAAAACAAAAAAGTGGAGCATCTACAGTAAATCTTGGAATGCGAATATCAATTCCCTAAATGAGAATCAAGAATGGATCTTTTGTAAATCTCTTCATCGATCGTGCTGGTATACAAAATTACAAAAGTGTAAGAATAAAGGAACACATATGAGAAAGGGGAATATATAATTGAATGTTTGGCATAGATAGTTTCTAGATTTTTTGTTGTTTGTTTGTTGGAGTACGTTCTTTCAAGTCTACCTTGGAGTTCTCTCAAGATAGCTGTTCGAAATTAAAACTATCGAGAGCAGTGAATGATCCTATCGAATAAATATTTTTTTCCTTCGGTGTGGTCTTTTAGTCGTGCTTTGTTGTGCAAACTAGATGGAAGTCAGGAGCCACTCTCAATCGAATCATGTTTTAGAAATGAATGAACCAGATTCATCGGAGTCCCACAAGAATTACTACCCCTTAATGGCTTTATCCTAGATTTGTTTGTTCAAAAGAGGAAACATTTTCAACGCCCACATTAACTGAGAAAGATGACAGACTAAAGGAGGACAAAGACTTCTCCATACATATGTAACAAGGAAAAAGGACGATGGCAAAGACTTTGTGACTCTTGTTTTTTTTGTTTTTTTTTGGCAAAGAATATTTTGTTTTGTTTGTCCGAATACATGATGAATGTGGTCCAAGGTTTTTTTGCTTTCAGTGGTCCTGTTTCTGACCTACTATCTAGTGTAGTTCAAATCCTTCATTTAATGCGGCTCATCGTGTTTCTCGTTCATGCTCCGATCGGTGTAGTTCAAATCGTTCATTTAATGCAGCTTCTCTCGTGTTTCTCATTCATGCTAAAAGACAATTAATCAGACATAAACTTTTCTAACAATCATAAATGATCAAACCAAAATTTTGTAAATAGAGAACAAATTTACGGGACGGTTAAAAATCATGTTGGACTCCGTAACAATGCATGCATTAATTGGATTTGCTCTTTAAAATTAATTGATTTTTCCATTTAAAGCAAATAATATAGATTAACGCAGGGGTACGTAGTTTCTAGAATGAGGGGGGTACATAGTTTTTTGTGGCAAAGAATGTTTTGTTTTGTTTGTCCAAATACATGATGAATGCGGTCCAAGGTTTTTTTGCTTTCAGTGGTCCTGTTTCTGACCTACTATCTAGTGTAGACTGTGTAGTTCAAATTCTTCATTTAATGCGGTTCATTGTGTTTCTCGTTCATGCTCCTATAAAGTGTAATTTGAATAGTTTATGCTCGTCGTGTTTCTCGTTCATGCTCCTATCAATGTAGTTCAAACCGTTCATTTAATGCAACTTCTCGTATTTCTCGTTCATGCTAAAAGACAATTGATCAGACAGAAACTTTTCTAACAATCATAAATGATCAAACCAAAATTTTGTAAATTTTACGGTTAAAAATCATGTTGGACTCCGTAACAATGCATGCATTAATTGGATATGTTCTTTAAAATTAATTGAGTTTTCCATTAAGAGCAAATAATATTATATAGAACGCAGGGGGGTACGTAGTTTCCTGAAGTTAAAGTTTTCTCAACAAACATTTGAGATTTTTGTGATGTTCATACATAATTTGTACGCTAGCTGAATGATAAATGAATGCATCCATGTGGGATTGGTACTACGTACAAATGAGACAATTTCTTATGTTCACAATATATTGACTGCAATTAATGGAAGCAGTACTACTGGGATTGGTACTTAAATGAGAGAATTTCTTATGTTCACATTGACATGTAAATGGAAAGTTCTTCCCACGGAGAAATTCAGAATTTTATTCACAAATTCAAAGCATTCATTGATATTTATTAATTTGTGAAGAAAGTGTGAATTTTTACGGCAAAAATGTTTTTTATTTTTAAATTCCTCGTTTTGAGGACTGGACTTTCTTTTTGAAATGGTGGGAGCATAATGCTTTTTGTAAATGTAAAGGAAATTAAGAAGATTCTGAAGACGGATACTACAAACACAATTCTAACTGTACGTAAGCATATTGTAAAATTTGCCACTCTTAGATGGGCTCGGATCCCATTCAATCAATTAGCAACCAGTTTTGTCCAGTCAACGGTCATGATGGAACCAGCCCACCAGCCCCTAAATCAAGGGCTAGCTCGATCTGCCCATGCCACCTCATCTCACTTCAACCCCTCTTTCTCAACCAGTTGGTGGCATGGGCAGAGCTAGCTTGTCTGCTTATCCGGCGTCCAAGTGACATTCCACCACCGCCTCCTCGACTACACCAGTGTTTATGCGCATTTTGAAATGGAATATCCTAAGACATTCCGTTTCAAAATGGAATATCTTAAGACATTCCGTTTCGAAACCATCCCCGTCGGGGAACCAGACTAGGACCCGATGGCGATGTGGCATCCTTTAGAGCCGCTGTGAAACCATTTCCGGATATCGTGCATGGTAACTGACGGGGTAGCGACGTCTGGTATTGACATTGCGCAAGAGTTAGCTAGGGATCCAAGTATTCATGAGAATGGAGCATGCACTTACAACCTTAATTCGCATACTAGAAACACAAATCCAAACCTCAAGTATTGTACATTACGGTCACGACCTTGACAATGGATAAAATTCTGACTGACCGGCCAGTGATCGTTTAATCAACCGATCAAGGCCTCAATTATGCTTGCCAGTTCTGCAGAGATCGATCTCAAGATTCTCAACTCCACAATTAAAGAGTACAAACACATTTTAATTAATATATATTCATACACAAAAGAAAACATAAGTCTCGGCGATGCCATAATTATTACAATTTACAAGCCAACATGAAAGAGAGATGGTAAACTAAAGAAGGCTACAGATAGGCCACTTATTCATACTTAAAAGCACCATCAGCATCCAAGGGCTACGGAGAGACCACTTATTCATACTTAAATATATTATATTGACTTTGCAAGCAAAGCTCGTTTTCCTGAAAAATTGTTAATCAAAACAACTTCAAAAGCAAATTAAACTCATGCGAGAGCACGAACTAATACTAAAATCCCATGTCAGACAAGGGGATCCGTTATCCCCCTTTCTATTTAATATTGTGGTAGAGGGGCTTAATATTTTGCTGGAGAGAGCGAAGGAACGAAACATTATTAAAGGAACAAGAATAGGGGTCAATGGGGTTACGGTGACGCATCTTCAATTTGCGGATGATACATGCAATTCTTTTTTGCAACGACTTGGAGGAGCTGTCTAATATTAAAAGGATCCTTAGATGCTTTCAGCTCATGTCAGGTCTAAAGATTAATTTCTCCAAAAGCTCCTTATGTGGAGTTAAAGTTCCTCATCAGGATGTGCTTTTCCTAGCTCAAGTGATGGGTTGTAAAGTCGATCACTTACCAATCAAATACTTGGGCTTGCCTTTGGGTGCTAGTCCCAAAAGGCTCAAGACGTGGGATCCTGTGGTTGAAAAGATGGAACGTCGATTAAGCATATGGTGTGGAAGATACAATTCTACTGGAGGTAAACTCACCTTGATCAATTCATCTCTTGTCAATCAACCTATATACTTTATGTCCATCTTTAAAATGCCAGTGGCAGTAGCAAAATCGTTGGAGAAAATTCAAAGGAAATTTTTTTGGGGGGACACGATAGACAAGAGGAAACTCCACCTGGTTAAATGGGAGGTGATTTGCAGGAAAAAGGAGAACGGGGGTCTAGGAGTGAAGAATTTGCTGGTGCAAAATCTGTCCCTTCTAGCCAAGTGGTGGTGGAGGTTCAATAAGGAGTCTAACTCGTTGTGGGTGAGGGTGATTAGAGGGAAGTACAATTTGGAGCAAGGTTGCTGGCTTCCTAGTATGCCAATCTCTGGTAGGGCCTCAAATTTATGGCGGGATATTTGTGCAATTGGGGAACTGTCCTCGTGTATCGGAAGTATCATCCAGGAGGGTTTTCGAATCCAAATTCGTTCCGGTTTGGAGATTTCTTTCTGGAACCATGTATGGTTGGGGGACACAAATCTTAGGGAGGAGTATCCCCGTCTGTACCTAATTTCTACTCAAAAAGAAGCAGTTGTCAGTGCAATTTTGGATGGATTTGGAATGGGTAGATGGAATCTGTTTTTTAGTAGAGATTTACGCGATTGGGAATCTATTCAAGTGGAGGAATGAAAGCAGAAGTTACAACCAATTTTTTTAGACTCATCTAGTCGTGATCTCTTGAATTGGAGATGGTCCTCGGATAAGCGGTTCTCGGTGAAATCGGTGTACAATCAGTGGGAAAGCAATAAGCACTCAAGAAATCCGATGTTGGGAGCTCGTTGGAAGAACCTTAGCCCCCCTAAGGTGGAAATCTTTGCTTGGATGGCTTTGCAATCCAAGGTGGCTACGCGGTCTGTGCTTTTGGGTAGAAATTTGATTCCAGAGGGTCAATCTACTCTGTGCCCTTTTTGTTCGTTGCATTTGGAAACTCCGCAACACCTATTTTTGCACTGTCATTTTTCGTGGGATGTTTGGTCACAGATTCTAGACTGGTGGCATTTGAGATGGGTGTGTCCCGCATCTCTGGAAGCTCATTTCGGGTGGTGGATGGAAAGTAGATTTAGAAATTTGGAGAAGAATTTGTGGGAAGTTACTTTCTTTGCGACGTTGTGGTCTTTGTGGTTGACAAGAAATGATTATGTTTTTAACAATGCCACATCGGGAGCTGGCCGGGATTGTGGGTGAGCAAGTTAAAGCTAGAGTTGCTATGTGGATAAAGGCAAAGTTCAACATTAAGGTGTACACGGTCGAGGAATTTAAGGTTTTTTTGGATGGAATTAGAATGTTGAAACTGTAAACGGTGTTTACAGTGTGTATGAGGTGTTTTTTTTCCTCCAACTTTCTGTTGGAAGTCACTGTAAGGGGCGTGGTTTTATTTTCTGTTTTTGGTGCTTGAATGTGTAAGTTCGTTTAGCTTACATTGTTTGAGCCCCCTCGATGTACCCTTTCGAGTTAATATATATATTTCGTTTTGCCGAGAAAAAAAAAAACATTGGAAGGATTTACAAATTTAAAACGATCAGTAAATTGACCATTCTTAGCATTCAAGTGATCTGAACAACAATCGAGTCTAGTAAGTTAATGAATGATTCTGTACGTAACGAGAGCCATGACCACCTAATATAGCTAGCGATAATCGATACCATGATAATCCATGGATTTTGTAACGGGGCCGATGGTCCACTGATAGGGCGATAATCTATATAAAATGATAAATCCAGCCATTACTACGTAACTGGTGGTCTTAAAATTAAGTGACAAAAATTAAACTGTTATCGATAAATTTTGTACAAGCCAAGATTTTGGTAAATAGCCTATATAAGTCCATACATATGTTGATGGAATAAGTTTGTACGCATTAATTTGTAGAGAAAGTTAATTAATATGAAGGGGCATCCCTCATAATGGACTTGTTATGAATAGAGGTGGCAATCACAATCCATATTTCTTAACCCGTCCAAATCCGCCCACTTATAATCCAACCGAATCTGCCCGTATTGTATAATGGGTTAATATGGGTTCAACCCATGTAAATCCATATTTATATGGGTTTAGATGGGTTGAAAATGGGTTCAATATGGGTTGGATTTAAAAGACCCAAACTCTCATAATTTCCCATTTTCTTCCTCGTCGCTCCCATTAGAATACCAATTCTTTTTTTTTTTTTTTATCCACATTAGAATACCAATTCAATCGCCCTTCTTCCTGAAAGAACACCCCTCGGTGAGTCTTGCACATGCCGTAAATAAACGACTCGGTTTCTTTTGAGTTACCTCAAGCTCGGTTTCTTTTGGGTTCAACTTTTTTACAAAATAAACCGAACACGAACATGAATATGATACAGCACATACCATAAATAAACAAATCGAACTACGTTCAAATCTGAAAATTCCAAATTAGGCATGTTCAGTAAAAAAAATATTAGGGTAAAAGTAAAAAAAAAAAATTACTTTTTCGATTCTCTCGTCGAGATGAATTACTAGGGGTAAAAAGTTTGTCACAAAACAAGTAAATACAAAAAAAAAAAAAAATTGAATTGAGACAAAAATTTAAAGTAAATAAATTTACTTTTTCGATTCTCTCGGCGTTACCGCGACCCTTTTTAATCTAAACCTAAGTGGTGGCTTCGGCTCTTCGTAAGTTTTTCTCTCTGCATACATAAACTAACCATATTCTTGTACATACAAGCATCATTGATTTTAATAGTAAAATCAGAAACGATTCCGTGTTTTTTTTAAGGCATGACTTAGGTTTGTTTTTTTCTTATTGATTCTGAAAAGTTCGTAGATGTGATATTTTTATTTGGCAAGTCTGAGTTTTGATATTGGGGAATTAGTTTAATATTTTTAAAAAAAATTTAAAAAGAAGGAAAAAAACGGGTCGGGTTGGGCGGATTTGGGTTTGTCCTGACCCATATTCGACCCGACCCGTTTCAATCCACCCAAACCCGCCCATTTGCCACCTCTAGTTATGAATATGCCATATTGCCATGTAAAAAGAGTATTATGTATGGGGTCCCCAAAAAAATGAAACGGAACAAAAACCTAGCTATATGAAATTAATCAATATCACGATCTGTAAGCTCCATAGGCCAACCTCCTTTTTGGTTGACACTTTTATGACCAAATCACACATTTCTATGAATTAACCTCCTTTTTGGTTGAAACTTTTTGGTTGCTAATTTTCCTACCGAAAATAGGTTATTGGTTAACAGTAGGCATCTCTGAGGTGGTTATATGGTTGTAATGACGAGTGTTATTCGCGCTCAGCTTTATAGCATAGGTTTTAAGTGTAAAAATATGATTAAATTAACCAAATATAAAAGTCGGGCGCGAGTACCGCCTTTCAGACAAATTGAAGCCTCTAGTCAATGTTTAGGTTGAATTATGGATTAATTGTCCTCGGAAGTATTGGATGTCTAATTTTTATTCTGATGCAAATAATTCCTGTTGTATCAAAATTTGATATGATTATAATTTAAGGTTCGCATGGAGAGAGATTCCACATTTAATTTAAAAGTTGTAAATGTTGATGAGATCTCCCGATCCAAAATTTTATTGAATATCCTAATTAATTAGAACCTTACCTTGGTCACAACTTAAGATTAAATTCCTTGTGGATGCCTCTACGTGGCAGTAGTTTCACTCAAACTTTATGAAAAGAATAAAATAATAAAGCTATCTCTAAGAAAAAAGAAGACGTTGAAAAGAATATAAAGGATTTAAGAATGGATGAGAAAGTGGTTATATATATTCTGGATATATTCTTCTCTTTGTATTTTCCAATATATTCTTTACTTTTTTTTGATCCGCAATATATTCTTTACTTGGGGCCAGTTATTGGAGCAGATGCATGTCGTGTGCAATGTACAGATAACTAAATTGTTTTTGAGGCCTGTAAATACATCGTTTCAGCTTGATTCCATTGTGGATCCGCCAATAAGCAGTGCCCCAAAACCCTGTGATTCGTCTGATGGTTAAGGTCTGAGACTTAGAGGTTTTCTCTCTTCTAACGACTCAAGTTTGGATATAGATACACAGAAGAAATGCTACTGAAGTTATTTTGTTATATTTAATTGGTACCCGTAGTTTGAAGCTTGTCTCTTCTCAAATTCTTGTTGGAAGTTTCCCCTTTCACCTCTCTTTCTCCTCTTTCTTTCTTTCTCCTCTTCTTTTCCCTCTATGTAACCATTGTTGAGTTTATCCTTAGTAATATTTTTGCTGTTTCAAAAAAAGTTTGAAATCTCTGAGATGCTATTGACTCTTTTGGGGTTAGTCCATATAGAGCTTTGATCCGGCTCTCCGCAAGTGAACGGTGAGATTGAGCCCCCCAAAAAAGAAGCTATACATGACAGACTTCAAACACGGCCGCACGTGAGGAAGGATGATAAGGAAATAGAGTCTCACATTACTTGGGAGTTGAGAGTAGAATAAGTAATTACTTAATAACATTTGAGATCTTTCCTCTCATTGCAAATTGATTTTGGGATGAATATAAAATGTCTACATGAAGCATAAGTAGACAGTGAAGTTTGTTTCTGTAAGTTTTTTGGCTAGCTCAAGGTAAGGTGATCAAATGGAGCATTAATTAGGGCTCTCATGTTGGTTTGTTTTGCACCAGTACTTGTAGTAGTATTCATAGGAATGGGAGA
>BPLS01028961.1:240893-256588 GCA_019656275.1 Rhododendron kiyosumense | reverse complement strand
TTTTGCTTAGTAGTGGAAACTTAAAATATGTTTGAGTTGAGAGTTAGTCATGCACCATCAAATAGCGCTTCAGACGCGCATTTGTGCATCAGCAAAAGTGTATTTTGCTTAGTAGTGGAAACTTAAAATATGTTTGAGTTGAGAGTTAGTCATGCACCATCAAATAGCACTTCAGACGCGCATTTGTGTATCAACAAAAGTGTATTTTACTTTCCTTCTACGAATGCAGTAGTTTATGTGAGTTGTCGATTTTGAGCTCCTAGGTTGTAGAGATCCCAAGTTTGCAGCAAACTGCAGCAGTATTGTTACTAGTGGTTTTTGTTTGTTACTGAATGAGCTTGGTACTAAGAAGACATTTCTTTTTTTGGGCTTTGCAGGATGAACTCTGATGGGGAGTGTTCTGCTTCTACATGTTTCGCTTTAGTTCCACTCCGTCAATCGATGTGCTTAACCAGAATCAGTTGGTTGACAATAGCATGTTCACTTTCATCTGGCCATTTGGAAAGAACATTAATTACTTCCAACTGTTGTGAAATTTCATTTTTGTAGCTGTACTGTTGTAATATTTATCACCACCTTTATGGGTGGATTCTGAAGAAACTCCAATGTATACCATGTAAACAAGCAGAGTCCAGGCTGCAGAGTACATCTCACAGCATTTTCCCTTGTACTCATTAGGATGAAGTGGCTCAAATAGTTTGATTGCAAGGAGAATCGAACTTGACACCTTAACAAGACTAATATTAATTTTTTATTTTAATAGTTTAAGTTGCCCCCAATTAAAAGAAATAGTTTCTTGTTTTATTGGAAGCCAGTTTTGCGTCTTGAAAAAGGGAAAAAAATAGTTTTGTATCATTGTGAAGAAACAGATCAAACGAACAAATTTAAGTTGATGTGATATCAGCTTCGATTTGTAAATGGATCGGATTTGGATGAATCTAGCTCAGGCAGTTAAGTTTCGGATTTTTTATTCTGATTATCGAATAAAATTTCGATAGCTGGAATCAAATTTTCTCGGATTAAATCCAGTCTACTTTGGGCACAAGCTCTTCTCCACTCTCCAACCGCACATTGTTCATGCTTATACCTCTCTTTTTGAAAGCTTCGCAGGGACTACTTTACAACGATGAGGGCCATTGTTGTCGATTTAGTGATCATGGGAGAGAGAGAGAAATCGCTATCTCAGTGAATTCCTGCCACGTCACTATAACCTTCCTTTTTTGGGCTGGGCTATTCCATCAAATTTTTGGGAATCAGAAAGTCAGCCCAAACCAAAGGAAGGGGAAGGACGTAACATAGAAAAAGTAGGCTGATCCAGATAAGCATGAACCAACCATGATTGGCCGATTTCAGCAACAGCAGCAGCAGCGCCTTGCATTTGAGAAAACGAACCCATTGTATGGGAAATGCTGCAGGAAGTTATGCAGGGGCATCCTGTTTTGTTGATTGGCATTTCATGCCTGCAGCCCTGCTGAATTTGACCTTTTATCAGCTAGTTAGGTAGCGTAGTAAGGTTTGAAGAATATGAACTTTCTACTTATGATAGTCATGAAACCCATGATACAATCTTCTTGTATGTCAATTTAGCAAACAGGAAAACTCCATTCAATTCTTGATGGAAACCGAGTTTTGCGAATTCTCCTCGGCGGGGCGCTAACTCGAATACTCGAATGCTGCTGGTGAATCTGCACCCACTGGAACTTAGTCGGGGAAAATGAAAACTTTCTCGTTTTGGAAGGGCTCTATGAGGTTCATACACTTAGCTTTGCATATGCACTGAATGTGGCAGTGGAGGACCCGGGGCTCCACGTTGCAGTGTGCACCGAAATTTTGCTGGAAATCTTGGCAGCAATCAAGTCAGCTAATTTGTTTTGGCAGAACCATGTTTTGGAGAACGCCAAAGTAAATTCGGTCACAAAATTTGTAGTATCATGAAATTTTCAGTATCATATTCATTACACGAGCAAATGAGAAGTAAAAGATACTGTACTAAATATCGTTGATACAAACAGTTGAAGCTTAATAAATCAACGCCCATGGTCTTGAGAAACATAAAATGGTTTTGCCATCATGAGTCTTGAAGCCAGACATTCCAAATTAGGATCGAAATCGTAAGGAGTGGCAGGGATCCAAGGTGGAGGGTACAGATGCTGACAACCCTTGCAATCATTAAGATGCATGCCGAGCTGGTACAATGTTGTCCTCGGCTGATCTGCAGAAACGATTCCCGGAACGATATTTCCAAATTGATAGAGCTGATGGGGTGTTTTATCTCCATAGGTTGATTAGGAGTTCATTTCTTCTGGTTCCTCTTTGTACACGAGGCGGACTCCAACCTCCTTTACTTGCATAAATTCACCTCCATGCACTGAAATACTGACTTCATCTCCGCCTTCCAAATGATTTCCAAACTTCCAATAACTTAACCACATCGTAGCTCCACTATCTTCTACGGTTCCAAAGACATGTGGGCAATGGCTCCAAACCAAGCCCTTCGTCCTATTACTAATGACAGTATGTGGTTCACAAGATCTTGGATCACCTGATGAGTGCTCATAAACTGAACACACATTTAAGCTTCGGAGCCTCAAATTAAGATATGAAGGCACAATAAAATCAATTGATGATCCTACATTCTTAAAGTTGAACCCGAGTGGAAACTTGCTACCAAGAGTATATATAAGCACAACTTATATGTGTTTCATAACATACCTGTGCAACGAAAAGAAAAACTAAGCATCATACACAGAGAGAGAGAGAGAGAGAGAGAGCACCTGTAGGGGAAACCTCCTTTGTTGCATGCCAGACAATGATTTTAGCTTTACAGTTAGGTTTCCCCTGGATTGCAAGTTTGACGAGCCCAAATTGTTAACAATCTCAGATTCAACGTTTTATATGGATTCTAATTTGAATGCGCTCAAAGTCTCTGGATGGTGGCATGCATCCAAATGACAAGTGGTTGTTGGACGATGCGAGATTTGATACGTTACTTCCTCTAGAAATCTATTAGCTGCTAAACGCAACTGTAGTTGCGGGACCCCATCAAGTTTGTGAAGCCTTTGGCAAAATTCCATACTTAACCAATCCAGCTTAGTAAGACCTCTGACGAAATCTGGGAGGCTATGAAATTGATTATGTGACAGATTTAGTTTCTTCAATGAGCATAGGTTGCTAAGGCCTTTGGGGAAATCATCCTCCAAAAGATTACATTTCGCAAGACTTAATTCTACCAAGGACTATGGTAAAAAAGGCCAGAAAATCTTTGGACTTTCTCTTGGTTTCAACCGCCAAGGCCAGATGAAAGATTGCAATGTGTTCATCTGCCAATTGGTAGGGAGAGATTGATTTAAAGCAATTCCATCTACCTTGAGCACAGTTAGAGACTCCATATTTTCCATGTTTGTTGGCAATCCGTTGAGATTTGAGCAACCGGAGATGACAAGCGTTTCCAAATGTTTTAGCATACCAATGCTTCTCGGAATATTCCTCAATTTTTTGCAGTCTTCCAAATTTAACAAAACAAGTCTCTCAAGGCATCCATTGGATTCATGAACCTCAACCAAACTTGTACAATTTTTAAGCACTAACCTCTCAAGACTTGGGAGTTCTGAAAAGTCAGGGGTTTTGGCAAGGTTATATGAATGACTTAGATTGAGAATTTTTAACAATCAAAGAAACTCCAAAAGAAGGGTTGAAAAAAATGGGTATCAAAGCCTTCAAGTCACTTTCCAAAGAAATATGAAAGGAAGAAAAAGGTAGTAACATACCTTGGTTCCTTTCCATACATTTTTAAGCAGCTATATTGTATATCAAGAGCAACCAAGGTCTCCAAAGGAATATCACCAGGTATAGACTTAAGTGGGAATCCACGCCAGCACAACCATCTTAATCCTTTAGGAAACTTTTAATAAGGCCCACTAATAAGTACATGATTGAGCTGTAGAAGTTTTAATTTGTTCATCCTTGCATATGCATCAGCTTCAAAAGCCTCTGGAATTGAATTTTTTGGATGTCACGCCCTCGATTTTCAACATAAATAATAAACACTTTCAATAAATAAAGTCCTCGCTATTATACAAATAATACCCCAAAAGACCTTTCTGTTCACTGGTCTCAAATAAATTCAAAGAGTACATCCTTGATTCGAAGCCCCAAGTTACCAAAATGCCAATATCCGAAGAAAATAATATTACAGTTGTAACAAATGTATTTCCAAAATACTTCTTTCGGTTCAAATGCAAATAATCGCCTCGTTTATATCTCTGAAAGACATGATCAACAAGAGTGATATGTACGTCATGTCAGCTTCCTTGGATCATACCTGAAAATGATAGGGTGAGCCACACTAGCCCAGTAGGAAAATCTATACACAAGCTATATGAAAATGCGATGAATGATGCACCTAGAGAGAGTGAATACAACGAGATACCACAAAGAAACGTGGCTCTTCCATCACAAACGAGCATACTACAACCAGGGGATCATGATTTCATAAGGACATTCCTAATAGCTCACACGTCAAACTAGAAACAAAACCGACTCGAATTATTCTAATTAGACCACAACCTAACTTGTCGATCGCTATGCAATTACTCCATTCTGCCTCGATCTATACGTACACGTGATGTTCATGCACCAACAGTAATATGTGAGCAACATTATATATGTACAACAAACCCCAAGATGCTAATGACAATGAGTATATCTGTCAGCATAACAATACGAACATATCACTAAATTTCCCTTCTGAACATCATCAATTTGTCTTGTTTTTCTTAAGTATTAGCCATTTTCCTTTTTCATTCAATTCCTGGCATTTGGGACCCCGTGCATCCATTAACATCTTTTCATTCAATTCCAGGCATTTTGGTCCGTGCATCCATGAACATCTTTTCATTCAATTCCGGGCATTTGAGACCCCGTGCGTCCACCAAAATCTTTTCATTCAATTCCGAGCATTTGGGACCCCATGCGTCCATTAACATCTTTTCATTCAATTCCGGGCATTTGGGATCCCGTGCATCCCATTTCTGGCATCACACTGTACAGTGGATCCGTGGCTTTCTTCGTATTTGTTCTATCGTCTCAAATATGTTTTACCTCTCACATTACTTAGTAACATCATACTCAACACATAACAAGTTCTTAACATTCATCACAACATGCCACAATACCCACATAATCACCTGAATACCTAGACAACAAACGGGTACCATAATCGTCTAAAATTGACACATGACAATATCCTGATTTTCAACAAAGCAATCCGTGCTCGAAAATTCATTAAAAATCACATACTTAATATTTTCCAATGATTCCAACGCCAAAATATCACGAACTTACCAATCGTTAAAACCCATAATGACCCATAACCAATAGGGTCAGTTAACCATAGCTAAACGATGAAAAACGCTGTTCTGTAAGCTGCCCAGATTTTCAGATTACAGGGCAATCTTCTAAGAATCACTATAAATCGAGTTCTTAATATTTTTGGGTGATTCCATCCCAAAAGTTGCGCGATTGAACGAAGTTTAAAAGATGTGAAGGAACCCTAATCAAATCTGCACTCTAAAGATGGGAAATAGGCATTTTCAGTAGCTACATAAATTTGTCACGCAGAAACATGACAGGTTGCAGACCAGTTTTCTAAAATCCACCATTAATTCAATTCTCAACGGTTTCGGGTGATTCCCGGGTGATTCCAACGACATTAGAATGGACTTTAAGTCTACTCTATTTCATATGAAGGAACCAAAATTCAATTCCAAGTTTAAGAAGATGAAAAACCCCAAAAACCGTGACCCTATTCTGCAGATTTCCGAGATTGAAAGAAACAACCTCAAACAATGATACAAGGCACGATCTAGATACATAAACACCGTATAAATGCATAACAAGAGTAAGAAATCCCTACCTCATGGATTTTGAGCAAAACCCCAAAGATCCGAGCGAAACTAAAACTTCAACGTGATCCGATCGTGAATTTTCTTGGATAGATAGAAAGCCCGCGCTCCGTAGAACAACTTTAATCCTTGGACTTTGTCCGAAATCGCACCCTAGGTAGATGAAATCGAGGAGGGAAGAGGTGGGAGAGTTTTCGGATGGAGAGAGAGAGAGACGTACGTGTGGGAAAATGAAAGAGAAAAAGCAAATGGAGAAATAATTCTTCTGATGCAATATAATCTCACATATACACACTTGCACCCCTTCCATTCCCAATGCAATCAATCACACCCAAAACTCATGACTCTCACACTTTAAACCGCCAAATTAAATAACCAAGACATTTCTCGTTTCTCCTCAATTTACGCCTTTACTAACAATTATAGTGTTTTCTTTAAATAAATAAATAAATTACGGGTCTCTACATTGGATCTGTGGGTTCGATTTTTGCTGGGAAGATACTAAAACCATACCTTTTAAGCGAACCACCAAATTTGACAATAAGGACTTCCCAAGGAACTCTTCATAGCAACGTTTTTTATTGTTACTAGAAACTGTACAAGCATATGCTTCCTCTTTCAATAGACACATATCGAGTCTGAGGCCTTCTATCTCGCTTGTGCCCTAACATAAGAATGAGGGAAAAAAAGAAGAAAGGGAAATGGAGCATAAGCAGCACGAACAATGATTAGTGAATAACATACATCCCTACACAAATTCATTCAAAAATACATAAAGAGCAAAGTATAATTCTTACAGTGTTTTCACTCAAAACATTAAATGCGTCCTTGTGATTACAAAGGATGCTACGTTTGCCTGGCTCCTTTGGTGACTCTTGACGAACAATTTCTCCTCCCATTTGTTGAAGCAAATGATGCATTATTGGCATATTTCTTTCATCAATCGATATTAGACATCTGTCAATGAGGTTTTGAATCCCAACCACGGTGAAAAATTCACATCCATCTAAGATTGTAACTGTAAAATCCTTATCGCTTCCAACAAAAAGACAAGCAAGATTGAGGAATAGACGTTTGTCGTGGTCATCTTGTAAAGAGTCATAGCTTATTTGGAGTTTTTCAAGGATTTGACTATCGGGAATCGCTTTCAATTTTTCCAATTGACTTTTCCATACGTTTAAGCAACTCCTTGATAGAGAAGAACCTAGAACTTTAATTGCCAATGGAATCCCTCCACAGTAGCTTACCACCCTTTTCGAGACCACTCCATATCCATTTATTGGAAAACATTTTCCAAAAGCATGCCAGCTAAAGAGCTCCAAGGATTCCTTGTCACTCATATTTTCAAGCCTATGCACCTTATAAAATTCATAAGCCCTGTGTAACCGCGCACGCCTGGTGGTTATGATGATTTTACTTCTTGGAAAAAGCCAACCTTGCATTCCAAGTAATGCATCTAATTGGTCTAGTTTATCCACATCATCAAGAACTACCAAAACTATTTTGCAACATATGGCATCTTTAATCATAGCAGTTCCTTCAGCAGTTCCTTCAGCAATACTATTCAGTTTCACTTTCCTTGTCTTCAAAATGTCTGAAAGAAATCGTCTTTGTAAACGAAGTAAACCGTCTTCTTGTTGTGAAATTTCTCTTACATTTGCAATAAAACTGCTACCTTCAAATCTTAAGAAGTTCAAATTATATAGATATGTTGCAGTGGTTGTCTTGCCTATTCCACCCATTCCACAAATCGCTACTATGCCAACATTACTTGGCCCATCTTCTAACCAAAGTTTAATGTTGTTGGCTCGTGAATGCATTCCAACCAAGTGGGGGGCAATGTTCAAGAATGTTCGACTTAGCTTGCCTTCAATCACTTTTATAATTTTCTTCATAAACCTTGCCTCGTGTCTGAAAATTGTGATCGATATAGATGGAACATAAAAAATGATAAGAATATATGATTGAATAGCAAAAACCAAGAACTAAACATTACATAAAGATAGGATGATTAGGCCAGTTCTGGAGGGTGTGTTCACCAGGAAACTTGATACGGGGGTAGCGAGGCAACTGGAGAAATTGTTTGAGGAAAAGGAAATATTGGCAGCTTTAAAAGGATGCTGCAGCTTCAAAGCACCTGGGTCCAATGGTTTCAACTTTTCCTTTGTCAAGAGAGGTTGGGACTTCTTGAAGGACTTGGTCTTTCAATTCTTTTCAGAGTTTCATGCTAATGGAAAGCTTACCAAAGGTATCAATTCCACTTTTGTTGCTTTAATTCCTAAGGTAGCTTGTCCACTATCTTTTAAAGAGTTTAGGCCTATTAGCATGATTGGGTGGGAATATAAGTTGCTCTCAAAAGTCTTGGCAAATAGACTCAAAGATCATATGCCGTCAATTATTGGGGAGGCTCAAGCAGCGTTCATTGGAGGGAAACAGATTTTAGATGGTGTCCTCATAGCCAATGAGGTTATCCATAGCTGGAAAATAGTGCGCATGGGGGCTTTCTTTTAAAGCTTGATTTTGTAAGGGCTTATGATTGTGTTAGCTGGAGTTTTTTGGTTGATATGCTATCGAAGGTAGGTTTTGGGGACAGATGGTGTAGGTGGATATTAGATTGCTTCTCATTAGTCTCTATGTCGATATGGATCAACGGCTCAGCTACTAAGGGATTTCAAACGCAAAAGGGACTCAGGCAAGGGGATCCAATCTCACCTTTCTTGTTCAATATAGTGGTAGAGGGTCTCAATATAATGTTAGAACGAGCAAAGGAAAGGAATATTATCAGAGGAACTACAGTGGGAAGGGATGGGGTGTGTATATCCCATTTACAATTTGCGGACAATACCATCCTATTCTGCAATTGCGACTTGGAGGAGATGGCTAATATTAAAAAAATCCTAAGATGTTTCCAACTAATGTCAGGTTTGAAAATCAACTTTGCTAAAAGTTCTCTTTGTGGTGTGAATGTTCCATATGAGGAAGTGATCTCTCTAGCTCATATTATGGGATGTAAAGTGGAACAACTCCCTATCAAATACCTTGGGCTGCCTTAGGGTGCAAATCCAGGAAGGATTAAGACGTGGGAGCCTGTTATCAACAGGTTTGATAAGTTAATGACTATTTGGGGATCCCGTTTCATATCGAAAGGAGGAAAGCTTACTCTCATCAACTCCAACACTGGGAATGTCCCTGTGTACTTCATGTCTCTCTTTAAAATGTCGGCTGCAGTAGCAGAAAAGTTGGAGAAAATGCAGCGATAATTTTTCTGGGGAGACTCTATTAACAAAAGGAAAATGCACTTGGTTAGTTGGGAAGAGATAGGGAGGAAGAAAGATAGTGGAGGTTTAGGGGTAAAGCGATTGCTATAGCAGAATCAAGAACTCTTGGCTAAATGGTGGTGGAGATTTGGTAAGAATAAAGAGGCACTTTGGGTGAAAGTCATCGTTGGTAAATATGGGCTGGATACAAATTGTTGGCTTCCCTACACACGCGGTTCAGGTTCAACATCGAAAACATAGGCAAATATATGTTCTTTGGAGGATCTGTCCTCTCATTTGGGCTACTCTATCCGAGAAAGCTTTAGAGTTCAACTGAACTCAGGTAATGCAACAATTTTTTGGGAACACACCTGATTGGGAGAAACCTGCTTGAAAGATGAGTACCCTAGATTATTTTCTTTATCCATTCAACAGGAGGCGAAGGTCAGTACCTTGTGGGGAAACACGAATGGGGGATGTTGGGAGTTGTTGTTCAGAAGAAGGCCATTTGGGAAGGAGAAACAGGAGATGGAAAACTTGCAACTGAAACTTCGAGGTGTGATTTTAAACCCAACTATGCCTGATTTGTTACTATGGAAATGGGCGGTGGACGGGAATTTTTCTGTGAAATCAGTGTACGATCATTGGGAACTGTCCTCTCATTCAAACAATGTTCTCTGTGGAAGAACCTTTGTCCTCCAAAGGTGGAAATCTTTGCGTGGATGGCTATAAAGGAGAAAGTGGCAACTCGATCTCTACTTCTAAGCAGAAATTTGATTTTCGAAGTTCAACAAGGCCTGTGCCCTCTCTGTTCTGAGCACATTGAATTGCACCATCATTGTTCCTCCACTGTAGGTTTTCATGGGTTGTGTGTTCTGTAATTATGGAATGGTGGAACGTTAAATGGGTGAGTCCCTACACGGTTCTAGACTTGGCTAATTGGTGGTTCGGTCATGGATTCCACAATTTGGAAAAACACATATGGGAAGTGTGCCTTTTCGCTATTCTTTGGTCTTTATGGTTGGTAAGGAATGATTACGTGTTCAATAACGCACCTACTCAGGCTTCAGAGGTGGGGGACCTAATCAAAACAAGGGTAGCGATGTGAATGAAGGCAAAATTCAATATCAAAGTGTATTCGGTGGAGGATTTTAAGGTGTTTCTATATGGTATTCAGAAAGTAAAGGTGTAATTAATCCTTAGGAGCGTCATTCAACCGTTTGTTGGATGCTCTGTTTTGTTTTTGCTTTGTTTCTGCTGGTGTATCTTTGGCTCTTTGAGCTAAGATGTTTCTTCCTCAATGTACCACGTTGAGATTTATAAAATCGTTCATTTTGCCGAGCAAAAAAAAAAACATTACATCAAAGTTACTAACAAAAATGAGCACGTTATTTCCATTGCTGCAATAATCCGATGAGTATGAGCTGAAAAGTGACACTGAGTACGAGAAATTACCCATCAACTTGATTTTGTAAATTCATGCCGGCCAAATCTGCAACTTCTTTAAGCGCAGCCCTCCATGTTCCTATCTTATCCTTCAATTTCTCTTTTGCCAGTTCATTTGTTTTTAATTTGAGCTTCTCTTCATGCCTTGTAAATGATTTTTCGAAACTGCCGGTTTGCTTCCTCACTTCAGATGGCTCCACATCATAGAAGACAGGTAGTACTACGTGTCCAGAAGTCCCCCATTTGAGGATCATCACGAGCTCTTCAAGGCACCAAGTTGACGAGGCATAGTTCTTCGAGAAGACTATTATAGAAATCCTCGACTCTTGAATCGCTTTCTCAAGTTCAAACTTGATATCTTCTCCTTTTCTATGCCATAATCATCTTTGAAAGTTTTGCATAGAGCTGATCAATGAAAGTTTTGCAAGTGTCCTCGCCCCTGAAGCTCAAGAACACATGATAACTACTTGGAGAAGCCGAAGAAGAGGCTTCTTGGGATTTCAAAGTAGACATTGAACAAACCCCAAGAAAAGACTGAGTCAAGCACCAACAGAGCACTTCTATCAGTCAAGACTCCAGAAGCAATTCATTGTGTATTTAAGAAGGGATGCCAGTTGAGCCAATGAGAGTTAACTGAAACCTAGTAATGAAAAAAACATAAGCTAGTGAAGAACCGCATTCTGTAGAGATTTATTTATGGTTTGTCCACGAGGCTAGAACCAAACTAAAACGCACATTGAACCAGTAGTTCTGCAATCATTGCATCTGTGGGAACTATGTAACACAGACATCTGTGAACCAGTTTTAAAACATGTAAACCGTGTCGTGTCCTCCCTTTTTTAAAAATTCGCAAGTCAAAGTGTCTGTATTGTGTCACGTGTCAGTGTCGGTGCTACATAGTGTGAGACATCCTGCTCTCATTATCGCTACTAAAACTGTCATCCTTGGGCAAGCTACCCAGCTTTGTTTTGTAATGCATTCTTGCTGTGAATACTAGAATTAATAATTCTTAACCAAGGGAAAAACAAAAAAATGACACCTCGATTAACGTGTCTGGGTTGGGCAGGGAGCCGCCCTGATGAAATAACCAACCTAATCCAATCAGCAGAGTCAAGATGGTTTTAACATTTAACCAAAAAATGGATATATAGTGACAGAGCATTAAAAAAAACTAAGGCTGGTACTAACTCTATGATCCAGACAAATAGTTGGTCTACTTTCTCTCTCAAGTGTAGTGTGTGCCAACTTTAGTACCCCATTTTTGCATCTAATTTTTTGCCAAAGAGATCACACAGCATAAGCCACTCTGCGTAGGGCTGTGGTTTAGGACTTGTTCTTCTTATAACTTTGTACTGTTTTTTTCCTTTTGAGTTGAATTCTTATCAACTCCGGGTTGAGTTGCAGATGATTGTCGTGGGGCAGGGTGCCAACATAGTTGGGATGTTGCTTTTGCGTTGTGATGCTTTTCCTCTTGCCTCGCTTGTAATCCGTTTTTCTTATCAATAAAATTTTGCTTTTGGCTGCTTAAAAAAAAAAAAACCACTGCATAAGCCACTAATGCAAGAGAGAAACATTTCAGCTTATTCAGCAGCAAACAAAACATTATTCATTAGCAGACATTTATAATATAGGAAATACCACACTGCATTAGCCACTAATGCAAGAGAGAAACATACGAAATTTTTATACTTTGCCAAATGTTTTCCAACAAGGATAAGTTGTTAAGATCACGGGGAACGCATATATTCACGGATTACAGTATGCAAGAGTTGGTTCTAACAAGGAACGTCGTTAAGTAAAATTCCCGACTTTTTCTTGGATTCAATAGCTAAGTACTGATAAAAAAAAATGCAGGGCTTTCACCTCACCATTTGTAGAATGCAGTCATTTGATAGAAGTTCCACCTGTGCAGATCATTATCAGAAACTCCATATTTTCACATCTCTCCAATTACCCAAGAATTGGACAACTAGCTAGGACCAACCAACATTTTTAAAAACGTAAGCGGCTTCCAGGAAGCTTCTTTCTGAATATTTTGCAGTTGTTCAAATCTACCAAAACAAGTCTTTCTAGGCATCTAGTAAAAAGGAGTAATATATCTTAATTGGTGCCTTCCCATGCATACATATTTTTCAAGCTGCTGTACCGAATGCCAAGCAATAAGGCTTCCGAAGGGAAACCACTAGGTATATGTAGATTCCACAGTAAACTCACGGTACCAGCGCAACGGTCTTAATCCTTATTGGCAAAATTCTCGTATATGTTCGACTACTATGTACATGATTGAGCCGTGTGCATATGTTTCAGTTTGCACAACCTTGAAATGCATCAGCTTCCAAATCGACTTTGTGATTTGCATTGATTTATGGACCAGTGGCTTCTAGGTCAGAGAAGAAGGCGCTGAAACAACGTTTTATCAAGTAACTCTTCAAAGGGACTTTTTCCACTGACACACAGGACCTGGTTGTGGGAGAATTTCACACTTAAACTCAAGGGCAAAGTTCACTTTGACCCTCTGTAGTTATCGCCATGTGTGGATACCCTCTTCATAGTTCAAAACTGACTACAAACCTACCCGTGGTTTTGAAAATGTGCGGATAGACCCTCTGTTGCCATATTTTCCATCCATATGCACTAACTCTCTCTTTTGCGCTCTAAATGATTGGATTAACGTTGGGATAGAGGAGACAGTGGGGCCTATTGGATAATGGATGTAATTATGCGTGTCATTGAATTAGTCGTACTATGTATATATATTTAGGATGGAATAAATACTAGGATAAAGGCCGAGTAAGAATTTTTTTCGGCTGTTGGATGAGGACAGTATATATTTGCCTACAGATTATTTCACGAATTTTCTAAAAAAAGCGTGCAAAATCCATAATGTATGACCATATAGTCAAATATCGCGCATACAAGTTCAATGGTGGCATACAAAATTTTAAACCTTGCGTGCGCAACGTTGGACCAAGCTATATGATTCGTTAGAGGATGGCACCTAATAGATAGATATATATATATATATTGTATTCATGATTATTAGTTACTCGTTTGGTTTATTCAGGGCATTTTCCATTAAGTAATTTATATGAATCATTAATTTTCTTTTCATGGACTTTCTCCAATATTCACATCATTCCATATGTTAAAAATAATAATATTTCTTTACGTGTAATAACTGCGCCAAGTGTTATTTTTACAAAAGGCTTTACTACTTCAGGTTTTTTTACTGAAATACATCAATCCGCAATGTTAGTACTGACTCTTGACCATTTTGTTTCTGTATAAAAAATAATTAATAAAACAGAATAATTACTACTACCTAAAAGATAGCGGCGAGTACTCCAAGTATCGTCCTCAGAGATTACGAAGGCTAAGTTGCGGCTGTTCCAATTAATTTCCAAATTAATTTTGAAAGAGATTTGATTGTTTGATTTCTAAAATTATGCAAACTAGATTAACGTAAAGCAATTAAAAGTAAAGCGAGTTTATGAGAGAAAAGACTGAGGGTTTCGAATCCACCCGATCCCGAGCAATATAGTTCATACTAATGTTCAGGGCTAACTATTCGAATCAAACCGGACACCGTAGGGTTTGTGGCCCACAAGGTGTCACCTAAAGATAATCGCAAATCACTGAATGGCATGGGATATTGCCGCCTAGCACGGACCGTCTTATTAGTATGGCCCGTCTCTATGGCACGAATCGTCTAATAGCACGGTGCGTCTTACGGAGCATAGCCCGGCCATCTCACCCAATTATTACGAATTAATAAAACCATTGTATGGATCAAAGTGCTTGAATTCCAAAAAACAAACACAATAGATTGAATGGAAAGAATTACCAATGAAATAAAATTCTTAATTCATACCACCATTGTTCGAATAGAAAAACTTCAAACAAAACATAAACTATATTACTCGAGATCATGTTTCATCTACCCCTAAAAAAGAGATTTAGCCACACATGGAGTAAATATAAATGATCACGAAACAATACAACTCCATACAAGAGAAGCTAGGTTTCAGTTTAGTATATAGGGGAAATTGCAGAACAGTGGACAAAAGGGCAAATAATGCCTAGGTCATGGACTACTTTTTAGGAATTCAAAAGTCATGGGAAGGAGAAAAATATTCCCCCATGCATGGAATTCAAAACAGAGGTGGACAAAAATACCCCTTTTCCTTACTACACGACGACGTCGGTCCCCTTCTCTCTATTCCCTCCCTAAAACGTGAAACCCTCCCACCCAAATCACTCTGAAACCCCCCCTCCCTCTCTCTCTGTTGCTCTCTCCCTCCACCCCGTTGCTCCCTCTCTCCTCCTCTCTTTCTTGCCAACCGACGGCCAGAGAGCAGCTATCTTCCTCGATCAGGTTTCGGAATTCAATGGGTTTGAAGTTGGGGGAATTTCCAGTGCTGATTGTTGAAAGTAAAGAGCCAATTCCTCGAGTTCCATCCTTGTCCAGGGTAAGAGTTCTTGACCTACACAACTTAAATTTTATCTCACGCACTTACTATTATTTGTTCCAGTGCTTTATTGCTGTTTTGGCCACACTCTTCTATTTTATCTAGGTTTAAACTTCCGAAATCCCCTTGCTTCCGAAAGCCCCTGGGTTGGAAATATTTTTTACTGTCTTGCCGTCTGTAACATGTATTTTGTTTACGATTATTAGTTGTTTTGCTTTGTTTGGATTAGTATGTCGTGCAGAGGTTTGTTCTGGCAAATTTTGTGGATTTGTAATTTTTCTGTTTGATTTTGCTATGGAGATTGATATAGGGGGCCCATTGATATATAGAACATAGAACTTCGATTTTCAGTTTCCCATCTCTTTTCTGTATGCCATTCGTGGTGCATCTGTTTATAACCTCTTCTTTTTTATACGTTTTCTTTGCCATTTGTAGGGGCCTGTATCAAATGTTATAATGCTAGCCCAGAGCTGTTTCGCAACTGTAGATTTTGATGTTTTTTCCAGTTTGTCCACTATATAAGGGCATTGAATACATGCCATTTGTTAGCCATTGGATATTAGGCCCACTAAATTGGTGGTTCATGTTTATCATGCATCTGAATTGAACAATTGAGTTCC
>BPLS01028961.1:165107-215893 GCA_019656275.1 Rhododendron kiyosumense | reverse complement strand
TGTCCTCACCCCTGAAGCTCAAGAACACGTGGTAACTACATGGAGAAGCCAAAGAAGAGGCTTCTTGGGATTTTGTAGCAGACATTGAAAAAACCCCAAGAAAAAGACTACTAAAAGGAGTCTTCTTGGTCACTGAAAATCTGTTCGAACATAGAATGTACAAATGGAGTATATCTGTTATGTATACATATATGCATCAATATATAGAGATATCTACATACAGAGCCGTTGGAGGTGTCGTGGACAGTTTCCCAGCCAAGATTGAGGTCTCCGGGGCTTTCGATGAAGAGATCGCCGGGATTTAGATCGCCACTTCAAACCCAGAGAAGACCGAAGAGGAGACTTTTAAGAGGAAAATGAAAGTGGTCGTCAATTCACAGAAGAAAAAGCGCCTCCATGCCACGGGATATTCCATTCGCACCTTTCAAATTCTTCAATATTCTCAGTATTAACATAAAATCCCAAACTAGCTGCCACCTCCAAATAAAAAAAATCTAGCTGTCGTCCCCGTTACCTCTCAGTGGTAGACTTAGAAATTCAAGGAACTTGTAAGTACAGAAAGTCTGTGGACACAGCAAATCTGTGCACAGATCGTGCACAGATTTTTATGTGGGGCTCACTACAGGTCCCATACAAGTGATCCAAGCTGTTCGTTATATTTAAAACATTTTTTCAAGGGCTCCCGCTCAAAATCAGCTCAATCCGATACCTATAAGTACTTGATCTAATCGTCTAACTTTTCATTATCTAAAAACTTGAATGAAAAGTTAGATGATTAGATCAAACATTTATAGGTATTGGATTGAGCTAATTTTTTGCGAGGGCCCTTGAAAAAATGTTTTAAACATAATGAACGGCTCGGATCACTTGTGTGGGACCTGTAGTGGGCCTCACATAAAAATCTGTGCACAGATTTGCTGTGTCAGTAGACTGGTTCCTGTAAGTATTGGTAATCGTAAAAATCTCACAATAAACTGCAATTATACGCCGAAGATTAAAAAAAAAAAAAAAAAACTACAAGTCTACACCATTATGGATAGCGATTTATAGGTGCTTCCAAAAAATTTAAAATACGTAGACATATTTGAGTATTAACCACTGATTTTTTCATTAAGATACAACAAAAGTACTAATTTTGTTCCCAAGGAAAAGAAACCTATTTTATTTAACATAAAAAGGTTAAAGGAATTCAGTGAACCAAGCGACAAAACACGTTTAATTAATTTGCAAAAGGACTCAATTCCCTACAAGTGCAATTTATTTTTCTTATTTCCTAACTTGATAAAATGACTCAGTCCCTACTTTGTGACTCCTGTATCTCTCCTCATTATCCAAACTGTTAATATAATAAGGCTCTTTGAATAAAATGTGAAAGCAAGAATGAACGTTCATACACTACAAGAAATCACGGCTTTCCCGACGTTTTTTAAACGCTGGCAAAAGTGAAATAAACGCTGGTAAAAGTCTTTCCGGCGTTTATCCCAGCGTTTTCTGTGAACGCTGCGACTGCCGGGATCGGGAATACTTCCCGGCGTTTATAAAGCGCCAGGAATAATCCCCGCGTTTTTTCCAGCGTTTATGAAACCCGGGAAAAGTTTTCCGGTGAGAACCAATGCCGCCGCCAGCGAGGGAATTCCTTGCATTTACGAAACGCCGGGAATAGTCCTTTTTTTTTATAAAAAAAATACCGGCATCCCAGCATTTATTAAATGCCGGGAATAGTCCCTTTTTTATTTAAAAAAAATACTTAATGCCATTTTACCCATTTACTATTATTTTCTCCTGTTCATAATTCATATACATCTGCTCACGTTCAACATAACAAACATATAAGTAATAAATGACAAATACACATACAAATCAACAAAATTTATTAAAACTCAACAAATGGTACATCCAAGATAAAAATCCAAGCCAAATAAAGGCAACATGGTAAAGACATTATCAACACTCCATAGACAGCAACGGACGAAACCTACGCAGCTTCCCAACAGCAAAACATTCCAAGCGCGAACATCAAGGAGCAGCTGTAACACATAACATCCAATAGAAAATATCATCAAGCAACACTCGAAGCTTACAAGAGTTCAGCATTATAGCAGCTAACAAGGAAATCAGAATCATTTTCATCAACAAAGATAGTGCAGCCACATTGCAGCAACAAAGATATCATCAAACAAGATGAAATCAGCAACAGTATCAAGGACTGCAATCCAAGGCATAATATTGTATAAGGACAACAGAAGCAACTCCTAAAGTTGAGTATCCATTTTCAAGTAGCGTTCGAGCATTTGCATATTAATCAATATACAATTGATTGGTCTGAGGTCATCAACAAAAAGAATTTGCTTAAGACACTAAATTACTTTTGTACAAGTTTTTTTTTCTTTTTGGTCTAAATCAGTTTCTTTTCTCCTAGTGAGCTGCAGTAAATATCTCCATTCATAGTCCAAGATCTACATCCTAAATCAGTTGTTCTTATACAAGTCTTCAAATCGTTCATTAGAAAGAAGTTGAAAGCCTTCTTGGAGGGATTTATTGACAGAAAGCCAAAGGTATAGGAAAGATGATGAAGTGAAGAAGCTAACTGATTTCGGTGGTTTCCTATCTCTCTGTTCATCATTGGTAAATCCTCCGCAAATTCATGATCCAGACACTAACATAACATCCCATCTCATGTGTTCCAATTCTACAATTAAAGAAATGATACTTACTTCAAAACAAGATTCTTATCCAGAAGACCTGATGGCACTTTTCCAAATAACTTATTATTCTGCACGTACCTGCAACCAATAGATTTGCCAAGGAAAAACATTTATTCATGGTAAGAGTACTAAGTGTGAGATGTCAAAACCAAAAAAGCGGCAATCTTTTATTTTGAACAAATGTCAGGTTGATGTCCAGAACCCATGGTGTTAAGTGGGTCTAAAATTCATATTTTGTGCATCAACTTTAATGTTACGTGGACGGTTCTAATTTCCAATGTATAACGTAGAGGGAGTGCAATCCATTTAGCATTAAAGAAATGAGTTATCATTGTGCATCACTACATCTTAGCACATTTTGACTTCCACTCCCAAAATAGTACGTTGTACTAATTGAAATTAAAGTTCTGCGAACTTACAGTTCCCTTAGATTTGGTAGTCGAACTACCAAAGAGGAAGGCATATCACCAGTTAATTGATTGTTCTTGAGATGACTACAAGAAACAATAACACAGGTTAGGAAAATTTTAATTAACAACAGAAGAGAATCAAATACTTTGATTTACATTATCTCCAAATCCTTGCATCCCGAAAAATCAGGTATTGGACCATCCAAAAAATTCCCATCCAATCACCTGCAATCAGTAGTAAAAAGAACATATATTATGAATTCCGATTGACAAGGAAATATGTGTCGCTCACAAGCAAAATGACAATCTGAAACTGACAGCTCAACTAAGCCAGTCAACTTTGTCAAGTCCAGAGGGATATTGCCTGTCAAATTCTTCCTCGATAACTAAGCCACTCAAAATGACTCATAATCGGAAAATAAACTGAGCATGCCCACAAAACAACCAGGCAAACCAACGTAAACTGAGCATAACAATGCCCAAATGACAAGGAGACAAACCAACATAAACTGACCATAACTTTAAAAAATCAGTTAAACAGATAGCTAGTTCTTCTAATGTCACAGTACTCTCAAAATATATGTGGATGACCATGGAAATTTTAGCTCACCCCAAAAAATTAGTGACCAACAACTAATGCCACTACTGGCAGTTTCCTTCTTAGATCATCTTCAAGTCATTTATGAAACCTTTTCCACATTAGACAAGCCATACCCGGTTGGAAGGTTTAGAAAAGAGAATAAGAGATGGCCTAATGTTATCTCTAGGAATGTTACACACACCTGTTGGTTACAGTAGTTGTCCCGACACCCATATTCTATTAGACCAACAACATCCAAATCAGCAAAAGTTGCCGCAGTTGCACGATACATTGCGCTCCTCCTGTTAGGTGCCAAACCCTGATAAAGATCAGTACTACCAAACTGAAAATTTTGAATTACAAACACGAGTGCATCATCAATGAACAAAGACTAGGCATGTCAAAGAAGCAATTCCATTTAGAAATCAGAGAATATAACAACAAAGTTAAACAAATCACATACTTCAAAGCAGCCTATATAGATCCAAAAGATGAAATGTGCTAAATTTGCTTTGGGTAAACAAACTGATGTTATCAAAACACGGCATTGGGCAAGAAAATAAAGGTCAGAAACAGAATTTAAAATATAAAACTATAAAGCTTGCATGATCCAAGAGCGCTTTATACACTTGGAACATTTGTTTAAGCTTTTAAAAAGTTGTACGACCGTATAATTCATAACTTAGTTCAATTTTTTTTATAGTAAGTAATTACTGAAAAAACTTACAACATGACTTATAAGCAATGTTCTAAAACTCGGTACTCGGTACTCGCTCGGCCGGCCACCTTGTACCTTGTAGGCCGAGTACTCGGCGATTACTCGGTGATTACTCGGCGATTACTCGGCGAGTAGAAATTACTTGGAATTTTTTTTTTATATGTTCCCCAAATGATATTCATAATGCATAAAGAGAAGTTCAATGTTCAAACCAAATGAAACTTAAGTACAAAATTACTAGTCTATTACAAATATACTGAAATTACACTAACGACCCTTCAAATTTAACATATTATGAATTTTACCCCATTTTTTCAATTTTTTTCGATTTTACCGAGTAATTCCGAGTATTCGTTTTACCGATTACTCATACTCGCCGAGTACTTGCCGAGTACTCGCCGAGTAATCCCGAGTAATCGTCTGGCCGAGTAATTCCACCGAGTATGCCTAAATCTACTCGGCTAGGCACCTTGTACCGAGTACTCGGCGAGTACTCGCCGAGTATTTCCGAGTTTTAGAACACTGCTTATAAGTGATAACGAATGGACTATGTTCAAATTCACATATCTATAATACCACATAAGACTATCATATCTATAATACCACATAAGGCTATATAAACTTGCTGCTTACCGATGAATGTGAATGTTGTTCCACGAATTGTGCAACCTTTTGTTCATTTTTTGCTTTAGTGGTTTGGACGCTTTTTCTTTTGGTGTACCCTATTTCTCTTTCTGTAAACCATGAAAATTATCAAATCACATACTTCGTAGAAACATAAGCATAACCCATCCCAAAAAAAACAGACAGAATCTCATAAACAAACCTGCCATTTTGCGGTGCCTAAAGCAGTCTGGAGCTCCCTACAAAGTTCAACCGACTTCTCTCCGATATTAGCCCTTCTCTCTTCTCTCTTTCCCACGTCCTGTACGCTGATTACATTATATCCACCTAAGTTAGGCAGATAAACTTCAAATCTTGCACCTGTGTTACTCTGAGAATACACAGAAGGAGTGGGGAAACCATGTGGAATTGAAAAAGGAGAGGCAAATACAAAACAGAGTAAGATATTTGCCCCAGATTTAACTCCAATATATCCAAAAATTCCTAAATCTGTCCAATCCCACAAACCCTAACTCAACCCATATCCCGTTCCCCTTCCCCGCCCCTAATCCGATCCCCTCCCTCTGAACCCAACCGCGGTTGAAGGCAACGACCCAGCGACCCCAACCCAAAACCCCAACTCCCTCGCATAAATACCAGAGAGAGATACAGATAGAGAGAGAGAGAGAGAGAGAGAGAGTACCAAGAGGAGGGAGCCGCAAATTGAGAGGAGGCGAAGGGACGACGAGGGAACCCTAGATCAAGTAGATCGCTTGTTCTTTTTGTTCCGGTTGGGAGGGTTTAGATAGGTAAAAGGGGAATAAGTGTAATTTTATCATGGAGCCCTCCGCTCAGCTACAGTAGTTTTTGGACCTTTACCGGGGTTTTGCACAAATGCCGGTAAGCTAGTGCCGGGTAAGCCCATTTTTCTTGTAGTGATAGGGAAAACTTTTAGGTATACCGGGATACCAAGTCTCATGGTATCCTTTTCGGTTCGTTTCTTATTTTTCGATCACATTTGGATGATCCGCTCTGTTCATTTTGTAGAGTTTAGCGAAAACCTTAATCTTTCAAAAAATTGTGTTTATTGGACTTTATTTGATACATGATCGGCACACGTGAAAATTGCAAAAAAAAAAAAAAAAAAAAAAACTGGGCTTTGATTCAGTGTGTTTTCGGACTCAGTTTTGGTTTTCTTTAATTTTCACGTGTGCCGATCATGTATCAAATAAAGTCCGATGAACACAATTTTTGGTACGGTTATGGTCCTCGTCAAACTCTACAAAATGAACGGAGTCGCTCATCCAAATGTGATCGCAAAATGGCCAAAAAATGAGAAACAGACCGGAAGAGATACCATGAGGCTTGGTATCCGTAGTATACCTAAAAGTTTCTCCGTTGATCAGACTTTTTGAACCACTTCATTGAAGTACTTTTATTCGGGAAAATACATGTTCTAACCATTTTCCGCAAAAATAAAATGTTCTTATCAACTTGTTATGTATGTCCGATCAACTTGAATTTTTGCGTGGATAAATTATTTGACAATCTCTATGTTATAAATGGCTTGGATCATTGAGAAAAGATCCAAATGTGTGTGAATCGTACTTTACGGTCCTAAATCAAACAAAAGAGAAACTCGTTAAAAAACACAATATGGGATTGAGTACTTTTCCTGTCCACAACCTCAAAAGTCTTTTATACCTACGAATCAGTCCTGATCTCCCTAGGAACATGGTTTGGGCATCCAATTCCCTCACATCCAATTTCTGAATTGGGGATGGTATTGTGTAGTGATGTGCGTAGCATTGTGCTACGCACTTTCGAGCTGTCGGATCTTATATCCGACGGCTCAAATCTCATCATGGCAATGAACGACTCTCGATCGTTAGTTATCGAGATGAGATCTCGATTTGCATAGCACCAATCCGAAGTCCTCAATTCCCTCACCTTCCCCAGGAACATTCTTTGGGCATCCAATTCCCTCACCTAACGGAAATGAGAGCTCCTAATTAAGGTGTATCGGCTAAAGGGATGAATACGGAGAAAATAAATAAAAAATAATTAATTGAAAATTGCATCATTACTGTTCTCACCCCATTCGTGGGGTTTTGCTTCATGCTTGTTTCACATTACCAGGGTAAATTAGGATTGAGTGGGGATCCTCTCATGTGACTCCTATGTGATGCCAAAAGGGAATCTGCCACGGTTCTACTTTACAATTTGAACTATTTATTTTGTGGTTTTTAATGTTTATTTTTCTCACTATCAAATTGGCCCTCTACTGTCAGACTATTTATAGCCACCTCCAACAGATTTTCAAAGTTTTAATTATACTTTTGTTCTTTTTTTTGTTATTCTTGTCCAGATAAATAAATAATTTACAGAATTTAACGGAAAACTAACCAAAGCTAATTTTCCGGAATAGATACAAAAAACAATCCACTTATGATTTGTGAGAGGTGGATTATTATCCAGAATTTTGAATATAGACATATAAATTTTGAATAGAGCAAATCACCTCTCAATTTGCAAACTTGTCATTACTCCGAAGTACATAATTTCTTTCATATAATGGGAGCACTGAATAATTTGTCCAGAGAAACGTGTTACCGGATGTAACCTATTGGCCTTTTAAGAAATCAATGGTTTGGATGTTTGTATATGCTAGTACAATTTGAAAGCATGATGCTCCCAAATCACTTGAGGGCATTCTAGCCAGAGGAGAGAGAGAGAGAAAAATTAAAAAAGGGATTTGAGGCTAGGGAGGCCAATTTTGTGTATTTGCCTAGCTATTTTGGCTAAAATGACATTTTACCTAAGCTTGTGGGCATGCTCTAAAGTTTGAGTCGTATTGCGGTGTGTTCTGGGTGGATTGGTGACTGTGTTTCTGGAAATTCGGGTATTAGGGTTGGGGAGAGGATGGGGGATGGGGGGTCTATGTCACACCCCAAAAATGAGGAGTGACCGGCCGTGATCCATGAGGCTAATCCATGGAACACGCAGCCTAAATAAATTAAAGTAGCCAAAATTCAAACGATCGCTCTTCGTTATTAATCAAATCCAAAGCCAAATATGTCTCATCATATATAAACATGGGGCACAAACATCCCATGAACCAACAATATCCAGTGATCAAATAATAATAAAAAGAATCCGTTTTCTGATAAATGTTTCGAATGCGGAAGCGATTATTAAATTAAAACTAAGATGAGACACCCTATGGAGGTTAACACAAGAAATCCCCGAGATGCCACCAGAGTCCCTGCCTAAGTCCCCAACTTGCCTGAAAAAGAAGTTGGAATAAATCCGTCAGCTGACGAGCTCAGTGAGTAGTAAAGCATGTAAAATGGCTAAAAATAAATTATCACGTTAACATATTTTGGCATACAAAGGTGTACATCAAACCAACAAATTTGGCCATAAATCATTTACCAATAAATCTCAATGGTGATCACAAACCAACCTCCAACAAAAATGGGGAACCACAATCAATATCTGTAGAACCAAATGCCAGTGAATAAATGTCTCATAATTGGATCCAATATCAAAACATAGAGTCACCACGAGTAGGCAGCCCGTGGAACTTTTCTCTAAGAATGATCCGGTCAATAACAACCGTTGAGCATTAGGGTCACCGGCCTATTCCGGTCTCTTCCCTAATGGCCAGAGTCACCCACACACAGATGATTAATTTCCCTGGACTTTCCAAAATATGTTCCCAATAATATACACAAAGTTCTCACCAAAAAGATTTATTCAAACAATAAAAGATTCCACCAAATGTTTTACCGCATGCCGATTTGAGTAACCAAATAAACAGTTACAGGTTTCCAATTCCAATCATAAAATCTTCTAAACAATAATTTAAGGGACATGGGGAAGTTCGAAAATACGTAACATGCTTAACCACTCACCTGGATCCAAAAAGTATTAATGCGATCGAACAACGTATGCGAAAAGTGACTATCCTGAACAAAATAACAAAACACGGGATGACCAACTATTCAATTACACACTAATGTAAATACAGAATACCAATTCCTATTAAAATAAACCTAACCTAATCCTAATTACTACCACCAGTAACCACCAAAAATCCATCCACGAACTCCAAGAGCAATCCATGATACCACCTGTTTTCTCTTCTAAAAAAAAATCAGTTTGTCTACACCTCCGTTTGATAAGTGTGTTGGATTAGATGGGATTAGTAAGAAGATGGGATTAGTAAGGAGATGGGATTAGTAATACCGAGTGTAATCCCAAGTGGGTGTTTGATTGTGTAAGGATTAAATCATAGGATTGTGATTACCAATCCCAATCCTTTGTTTGATTGGAACACCAAGGGATAGGATACAAATTACATTTTCCAATTATACCCATGGGGTGAAAATCTAGTCTATGGAATTGCATGGAAGACTAGCTCACGAATTTGCAATTTTTGGATAGTTTGCAAATAAAAGGTGTGAAATAGGAGGACAGCATGGACTTAGACCCCGTTTCGCTTTCTTTCTAGATCTTCTTTTTCAAAAAGAAGATAATTTCAAACTCAAATATAATGAAAATGAAAAAAAATTAGATTTCTTTTACATTATTTAAAAGATCTCAATGAGAGTTATCAAACAAGATCCATATTGGTAGAAAAATTATTTGCTTTACACATGATTTTTGAACTTGAAATTACCTTCTTTTTCAAAAAATACTTTTTTGGAGAAAATGAAACACCCTTTTACAGCTACACCTTTGCAGACCGCATTCTCAAAGCCAATTCCTCCAATCCATCTGATAATGCTTATACCACCAAAATGAACAAATGCTAACTACATATTCACAATGATTGTTGTGGTTGATTTTTTCTTTTTTCCCCAATGATCATGGAGAGATAAGAATCAACAACAGATTTCTATAGGTGAAGCAATACCACATCAGAAACAACAAAGTACCAGAGCAGTAGTAATGGAGGGTATTATTGGTAATGAGTTAAAAAACTATGGGCAAGGTGGTCAATTTGCATGGGGGAGCTTGGGACAGGATTACTAATACCTAGTACCCCATGGTATTAGTAATCCGGGAACAGTGTGGGATTAGTAATCCCATCCTCCTCTCAATCCTATCCCTAGCTTGAAAACCAAACAAAGAATTAGAAAGCCAATGGGATTGCTAATTCTATCCCAAGACCTAATACACTTATCAACTATATACACCTCACGTACGCACAACGTTAAATCAAAACCCGAGACCATTTTATTCCTTCTGCCATTGTTATTATTAAAGCCACAATCCCACACTTGGCCAATACTCCACGCCTCTTGATCCCATACCCAAACTCCACCGCTTCATAAGTCAATTTGGTTAACAGAAATTGATTGGTACCAAAACAATGAAACTTAATTAATCTCTCAGTAACCCATTGTTCGATGCCTTCCAACGATCCAACTCTACCCCAGCCCATGAACTACGAACGATGGGAAAAGAACAGGAATGAAGGGGAAAAGAAACGCTTACCCAATCGATCACCAATCAGCGGAACCCAAAAGTGCTATGCTCTTCTACTCAGTTCCCTCGACTTCTTCTCTCAAATTTCCTTTTTCGATAGTTCTCTCCAAAACAACCCTATTCGGTATAAATATCTCCTAAGAGTACGCTTGTAAAACTACCCACTACTATTGTTGTATCCTAAATTATAGCTAATTAGTTTACCAAAACTTAAATAAAACGTATCACAAATTTATAAATTACCATTAGGTACCCCTATTTAATCCAAAATCAATCTCATGCTCCAAAAATTATAACCACGACAACAATGCCCATAGAACGCACAAAATAATTAATTGGGACCCACACCATAACACTTCCACTTAATAATGATCCAAAATAACTAATAAGATAAATAAAAATTCTAGGCCGTAACAGTCTAGGTTAGACCTGGTGGAGTCCCTTTGAGACACGACGACTTTGTTTGGTTTAGATTTTAAGGGATATTGTTATTTCTGGTGTGACATTGTAATTTGTGTGCAAAGCTATGTATTTTGTCTCGTGGTTGGGCCTCCCTCCTTCCGTAGGCGGGGCTCTGTTTCGAATTGTGCACATGGCATGGGGTTGGGGATTTTGTGCTCCTGCCAGCGTGTACCTTGGTGGTGCCGTGGTGACGGTCTATTCTCATGGACAGTAGGTATGGCTCAACCGAACATTCGCTGGCGGTTAGGGAGCCCCTATGGTCACACCCAAGGGGGTTGCTACGCTGGTCACCCCCTCCCACCCTTTTACTGATCAATCAACAAAAAAAAAACAGTTGATATGGGACTGGCTGCAAATTAACTTTAGTGTGAACTTACAGCCAAAGGAAGCTGTTTCATTTTTATTAAAGTTCTTTCTCCCCTGTTATAGCTTTATCTTCGTAGATTCCAACTGTACATTGTTACTTGTTAAGGTTCTGTTTGTTTGTTTGTTTTACCTTTTTGATTAGGTGCACAGTGGAAGAAGAAAATTAACTTAACTTAACTTAAATGTGATGTCATTTTTCCTTTCATTAGACTGACAATTTGGATGAAGAAGATGAGGATGGGATATGAAAAGCACCGAAGGTATCAAATCAAGCTGATAGGTTTGTTACTTTCCGACATACTTCTCTGTTTTCTAACAGAGAGGTGTGCGTTATTTCATTCTCTTTCTTCTTCCATGGGATTCCATATCTGAATGGTAGTGCATTACTTTTTACTCTCTTCGTTTGAAAATTCAGAGTGAGAAGTAGGCCTTTGAAGAAGCTGATCAAAAAGTGAGAAAAGCATGGGAAGAAGAGGTCATTTGAATTAATACGTTAATTAATCTCTTGTGAATTTTGCTGCGTCATGTTTGTGTGAATGTCATGCGAATCGGAAATGGTTTCATGTTCTTAATTAGTACTACCAATTTACAGTTTCATATACAGAAACTAGAGGATTTTTAGTGTAAAGTTTGGTAAATATTTAGCTATGATCTTTCACTAAACAAGATGCTAGTAGGTGGGGTAGAGGCAGCTATGTCGACCAAGAAAAAGAGACTCATATTGTTATTCATTGCGAAAAAGGAAATGAAATGAAAAGCAATTTAGTCTGCTGGAAACTTCCACGTTCCTACACATCCCATTCCCCACTTTGACAGTGCTAGTAGTAGATAACAAGAAGGAACTTCCACGAAGGAAACTTCTACGTAGTAGATAACAAGAAGGAAACTTCCACGTTCCTACACAATTTGGAAGTGTTATTCATTGGGAAAAAGGAAATGAAATGCTGGAGATTACATCTAACAATTTAATGTGTTTTTAAGAAGAGAGATGCCAGTTGAGCCAACGAGAGTCGAGTGAAACCTAGTAATGAAAAGCAAGAGCTAGTCGAAGAACCGTATAATCGAAAGAATTCTTTTTTTTTTTTTTTTGTGTGTGGTTTCGTAGTAGTTTCGCAGTAGTTTTGCAGTCCTTGCATCTGTGGGACATCCGGCTCTCATTATTGGTAGTACTAAAATTGTCATCTTTGGAAACTTATGAACCCTGGGGAGATGTATCTGGGGTAGGCAAGCTAGCGAGCAGCTTTGTTTAATTGAAAAAACCAAAATCAGAAGTCAAGATTCATCAATTAATATATCTGCTTATTTTTTACCCTTTGCCAGATGCTTTTGCCGAGCGGGCCCAATTTTACAAAATTTCCAACAAGATTAAGTTGTTAAGATTCCGAGGAAAGCACGGATCGTTTCACGGATTACTATATGCAAGAGTTAGTTCTAACAAGGAACGCGCAAATAAATTTCCCAACCTTTTCTTGGATTCAATATCCAATGGACGTGCGTACTGATGAAAAAAAAAATTTGCATTGTTTTCACCTCACCAGTTGTAGAACCTAGTCGTGTCTGAGAAGTTCCATCCGCACAGATCATTGTTGGAGACTCCATATTATCTCGAAAAATAGCGGTTAAGTTCGAGATCGTCCACGGGGAGTAAAAAGCTATCATTAAATTAAACAACTAGAAATGACGAGCCTTTTTAAAACTTTAGCATACCAGTGCTTTCCAGGATGCTTCTTCGTAATTGTGCAGTTGTTCAAATCTACCAAAACAAGTCTTTCTAGGCATCTAGTGTAAAGGAGTAACATATCTTCAAGCTGCTATACGGCATGTCGAGCTATAAGGCTTCCAAAGGGAAACCACTAGGTATAGATTCCAGAGTAAACTCACACCAGTGCAACGCAACGATCTTAATCCTTCGGCAAAATTCTCCTTTGGCAAAATTCTCATATGTTTGACAATGTACTCTCTTCGTCCCCATTTAATAGTCCATTTTGAAAGTTTGTTCAATTTTCAATTGATATAATATCTTGTAATTTATAAATATTTCATGTGATTTTAGAAACATTGTTGTATAAAACTAATCGAGATTTATCGAACAAGATCTATATTGAATATAAAGTTCATTATCAATTTACACATATAACTAGTTTTTTATTTGATTAGAATAAAATGAGAGACTATTAAATGAGGACGGAAGGAGTACATGATTGAGCCGCCGATGTTTCAGTTGCACAACCTTGAAAATGCATCAGCTTCCAAATCGACTTGATTTGCATTATTTTATGGGCCAGTGGCTTCCAGGTCGGCTGAAACTTTATATTTTCAGTGAACCGCACAAATTTCACAACTGGTTTATCAAGGAACTCTTCAAAGGGACTTTTTGCTACTGGCACGCAAGACCTGGTTGTGGGAGAAATTCACACTCATACTCAAACTTATATATCTCCAACTAGATCGTCCTGTCAGATTCATCTTTCCTCAAATGATGTATATCAAAAGTAATGCCTCCAATTGCCTTACGGAAGGTGGTGGCGAAGTTGAAGAAGGCGGCATCGGTGAAATTGACGAAGAAACCAAAGAGTATTAAGTCGCATGTGAAGAAGGGACGGCGGCGAATGGAAAAAAGTTATGAGATCTCTTATTATTATTATTTTTTAATTAGAAACAATAGGATCTCATATATAACGTTATATGTTATCTTGTTTGTCAAAAAAAAAAATTTGCATCATTCTAGATTGTGATTGCAATCTTTGTCGAGGAGGCAGGTCTAGCCCTGGGCATAGGCCCACCAGACGACCGCCTAGGGCCTCTAATTTTGAAGCCATTAATGATGGGGCCCCCAAATAATAGATGTACGTAGACCATATTACAGCAAGTCCAAATTAAGTAGCACCAGAGGCCAAAAAAATGGTTGTGAAAAGCTACTTGTGAGGCTCAAACTCACAACATTAGGCTCTAAAGTGGCAGCTACAACCACTCTACCAGACTTTGTTTTGTTTCCTACATCAAAACACTAATTAATATATTAGAAATGAGAGGCTCTATTTTCAACCACCGCCTACGGCCTTAGAAATCTTAGGGCCGGACCTGCTTGGAGGAATTAATTTTTGTCGTGGTCATCTCCTAAAGAGACATAACTTTTTTGGGTCTCGCAAACCTGTCGTAGCCTATTATACTTTAACCCTTCCGAAGTTGTTAACCTGTCCACAAATGGCATACCACCTTTCCACATAATCAATAAAGGGATAGTTTTTTCCAAAGGCATCTGGACAAAAGAACTCCCTCCACAATGGCGTGCCACCTTGTGACAATTAACGGCCTGTTTGGATGGGAGATTTGCCCTTGGATTTGCCAAGCCCCCGGAGTACATCTCCCCCTTCTCCTCATCTCCAGTGTTTATCGTCTCGTGGTAGGGCTATTGCTCCTGCTCCTTCTTCCTCGTGAATGAGGCTCTTTATGGACTAGCAGAGCCCGCCTGTCTTCTTCGAAATTCCTTCGTGAGAGTCCGGAATCTTCTGGGTGATCTCGTACCCGCTGTAACTCTCGTATTTCGTACTCTCATTTTTTAATCAAGCGAGCATACTTCTCAATCTCCTTCCTCTTTTTATCGAGGATATCCTCGCTGTTGTGTACACTTCTTGAACGCTCCACCGACGCTTCTCTTCGGTGGGACTTGCTATTCCTCGTGGAGCCCATAGTCGCTTTATCCTCCCTTCCAGTGGGCTTTCTCGGAGCACCTGGTGGAGATTTATCCCCTCCACCACTTAACTGGTTATTTGGATTAAACGGCGTGGTTAGATCTTCCTCCATCATGGTTATCTTTTCAGGGAATTCTCTCGTTTCCCACAGACGACGCCAATTGTAGGGGGATGAAAACAATTGCTGCTCTGGACGACGCCAAACTGCAACGGCTTCACGTGCCTCTACACCGAAACCCTAGTTCTTCGTCGGAACCCTAATCTGCAAAATAGATAAGGGGTGAGTGCACCTTTACCTCTCGTGGTAAAGGCCCTCTGATACCTAAGTTAGTATCACGAACTAGCAATGAACCCTAATTATCAGTAGGAGAACAATAAGAGATCACCGAATATTGCGTACCTTTTACCTCCAGGTTTACCTTGTAGTTATAGTTTCACGGGTACTTACTACCCAAGCATCCCTGTTGCCTTAGGATTCCTATCTCGTATAGGAAACCTAGTATCCCACGGATTCTCGTTCCCTTATCAATATAACAGCTTAATCCTTTTGGGATTCTCAGTCCATTTGGGACTCTTTCCCCTAATCATCCGAATATCCCACTCACGTTGGGTATCTTGCCCTGATCCTATATACTCGGGATCTCATCTTTACGCAATATTACTACTCTGGAGCCTTCTAGAGCACTCTTGGCGCGTCATGATCTAGGGCGACTTCTTCTCCTGTTCGGCTACCACGTTGCCGAACAGCCCATATGGACTAATGACCTCACATGCAACTGGTCCATGTCGTTACATCTGGACAAACGACTTCAAAGGTCTTTTTGTCCTTATCAGCCGAACAGACTGTCTAGATCAATGACTTCTCATGTCACTGGTCCTCATCGTCGCTCATCGTACTGCTCGGCGATAAACCCTATCTACTTATGCCCTCGGACATTATGTGTTCGGCTATCAAATGTATCTGTTGGGGAATACCTCCCTACAATGTGGGAGTCATGCTGGAGGCAGATCCATCGCCCACCGAGCAATTACCCAAGGCTATTGGTGGCCACATATGCAGGAAGATGCAAAGATGTATGTGAAAATTTGTGAGAAATGTCAGAAGTTCTCACCAATGATTCGAACACCAGCCGAAGATCTGGTGCCTTTGTCAAGCCCTTGGCCATTTGCCCAGTGGGGAATGGACATCGTGGGTCCCTTCCACAAAGCAACTGGGAACCGAAAATTCCTGCTAGTCACAACAGACTATTTTACTAAATGGATTGAGGCAGAACCGTTGGCCAAAATCACCGCGCCTATGATAGAAAAGTTCGTTTGGAAGAGTATCATTACTCGATTTGGGGTTCCCTATTCTTTGATCACAAATAATGGGTCGCAATTTCAGAAGAAAACAATTGGTGCTCTGGACAACACCAAACTGCCGTATTAGTTTGGGTACGAAAACCCGTGCTTACTTCTACAAATCCAACCAAGCCGTATTAGTTTTCCCTTGGGTACGATCCCGGTCTTCCGGATTATTATGCTTCAAAAGACGTATCAAGCCCTACGCTTGGGGCGTTATTCCTTATATCGGAGCGAACGAAGCAGAGATAATTACAAAAGATGATTTCAAAATTTAAAAAATATAAAATAACCACATTATCTCCTTTATTTTTCATTTAAATTTGAAAATCATATTTTTTATATTCCGAAAATATGAAAAATATGGTTTTCACTATAAGAGTTCATATTTTTGGAAACCAATTTAAACCATATGTTTTTTATATTTTTGGAATATGTCATGAAATCGATTCATATTTTCACTATAAGAATGTGATGATATATCATGATTTCATGATTGATTTCACCAAAAAAAAAAAAAACATGATCAATTAACCATGAATTTGCCAAAAAATTCCGAGATATCGATTAACCATGAATTTGCAAAAAAACATGAGCAATTTTACCCCAAAAAAAAATGATCGATTTAGATATTTCATGGTGTATTCTATTTATCACATTCACCATAAGAACGTGATCACATTAACCATGTTTTCATGGTTAATTCTGCAAATTCATGACATATTCCGAAAATAGAATTCGATTCATATTCCATGAAATTATGATTTCACATTCTTATAGTGATGATAAAAATACACCATGATGATACAGAATACACCATGAAATATCTAGATCGTAAATTATTTATTTATAATACCAACTACATGATTTCGAATACCCATTTCAGATTGAAGATATACAACATGATTTATTCACAAAAAGGAATACGATTAAAATAAACAAAAATACCATTATTTAATAAAAAAATGATTTCAGTATATGAATCGATTTCTGAAATTGATTTACCCATTTCAGAATACACCATGAGGTTTGTTTTAGTTCTACGGGCATCGGGATGAGTGGGGGAACTCAAAAGTGGGTAGCGACTCAATTCCAATAAAAGATGGAGGGGTTTCGACGTCTGTTACCTAATTTATGATTTCAGTCCAATCGACGGGAGATCGATAGAGAAAATCGTATTGTGACTTGCTGGAATATGTGGTGTGAAAGTGAAGTTTGGTTCCTTGCCGTTTTCAGGACTTCGATCTTTGAAAACAAATAATAAAGTGGATGAAGTATGGAAGAAGACTAACAAATGGACTTTATTAATCCCCAAAATAGAAGACCAATCGATTAAGATAATCGAGTGAACAATTACAAGTTATAACTACTCCTAGAAAAGAAAAGATAAAGGCTTGTTGGCGTTGAATGTGTGTGTTACAATGAGGCCTAGAAAGGCTATTTATAGGAAAACAAAGATGTGCAGAAAATAACTTCTTAACTTCTTCAATACTCTTCATTCTCCTTTGCTTCTACTTGTCCAAATAACTTTCCACTAACATCAAAGTGTGTAGGAGCATGCCAAGTGTTCTTTTCAGCCTCCAAGTGTGTAGGACAATGACATGTGTCCTTTCAACCTCCAAGTAAATAGAGATATACCAAGTGTCCTGCATATGTTATTAAAATACAAATACATCGACATGCAGTGAATATATGGTACAAACAATGTCCCTACGCCGTTGTGAAACCAAAGCTTTGAAACGGCGATGGAGGATGACGGCGACGGCGATGGAGGATGACGACGACGGCAATGGAGGACGGCGATCGTGGGAAGCGCGGTGTGAGGCTGACGGGAAATCTCATATTTGAAAACTCAACAATGATACTCACACAATAATCCAAACACAACAATTTACACAACCTCTCGCATACATGTGGGGCCCACACATAGTAGTGTGTGGAGCCTATATATATGTGAGAGATTGTATTTGGTATTGTGTTTAGATTGTTATGTGAGTATCATTTTTGGAAAACTAATATGGGATTTTGGTGTTTTGAAAACGAATATGGAAATCCAAAATTTAATGCTTAGCTTTGGTCAATGTTTACCCAAGATTTATGGCATTTCGATTTGGGTAATTACTATTTTTATGGGGGACTTGGAAGTTAAGTTTAGGTCTCAAAATTCAATGTTATATATACATTCCATTTCAGCGTAACTAGGGGTAGATTTGGGTTTCTAAAAAATAAGGGATGATATCATAATCGTTTAAAATGACTTGGATGAATACATGCACGAGATGAGATTTGAGGATGGTTCTTTTAAGTCTCAAATAATTATTTTTTCTCTCTTTTTTCTCCGTATTCATCCCTCTACCCGATAGACCTTAATTAGGAGCTCTCATTTCCGTTAGGTGAGGGCATTGGATGCCCAAAGAATGTTCCTGGGGAAGGTGAGGGAATTGGGAATTTTGGGTTGGTATTGTGCAGATCGAGATCTCATCCCGACAATCAACGATTGAGAGCCGTTCATTATTGAGATGAGATTCGAGCAGTCAGATGCACGATCCAACAACTCGCAGGTGCGTAGCACAGTGTTGTACTCATCACTACACAATCCCATCCCCCAATTCGGGAATTGGATGTGAGGGAATTGGTTGCCCAAACAATGTTCCTAGGGAGATCAGGACTGATACATAGGTATAAATTTAAAAACTTTTGAGGTTGTGGACAGGAAAAGTGAAATACGATCCTTGCCAACACTCTTTGACTGGTTATCCTTGGGTAGGGGAATAATTGTCATCTGTTGGTGGCCGGCGGGAAAGGGTGGGGAGGGTCAGGGGCGGACTTACTTAGGGACACATGGGGTCATGCGTTTCCACTCAATCCCATATTGTGTTTTTTACCGAGTTTCTCTTTTGTTTGATTTAGGACTGTGAAGTTCACACACATTTGGATTTTTTCTCGATGATCCAAGCCGTTTTTAACGTTGAGATTGTCAAATAATTTGTCCACGCAAAAATTCAAATTGATCGGACACACATAACAGCTTGATAAGAACATTTTATTTTTGCGAAAAATGGTTAGACCATGTATTTTCCCGAATAAAAGTACTTCAATGAAGTGGTTCAAAAAGTTTGATCAACGTTCATTCTTGCTTTCACATTTTATTTGAAGAGCCCTATTATATTAACAGTTTGGACCGATGAGGAGAGATACGGGAGTCACAAATTGCACCGGTAGGGACTGCGTCATTTAATTAAGTTAGGAATAAGAAAAATAAATTGCACTTGTAGGGAATTGAGTCCTTTTGCAAATTATTATATGTGTTTTGCCGCTTGGTTCGCTGAATTCTTTTAACCTTTTTATGTTAAATAAAATAGGTTTCTTTTCCTTGGTAACAAAATTAGGACTTTTGATGTATCTTAATGAAAAAATCAGTGGTGAATACTCAAATATGTCTAGGTATTTTAAATTTTTTGGAAGCACCTATAAATCGCTTTCCATAAAGGTGTAGAATTTTAGTTTTTTTTTGGATCTGCTAATGCCAAAACCCCTTTTGTTCCTGTCAAAGCTCATTATTTAGCTTTCATTGCATGACTTAATTGTCATCCTTAAGAGCATTTTTAAAGTTCTTTTAGGATTCCATCATCAGAGCTTCAAATTTTTTTTTTCGAGAATATCAAGAAACAGATTACCAAACTCCAAAAAGAAAAACCCATCAAAAAGCTTCCTTGATTGGAAATTCTCACCAGAAAGTAATATATAATCCCCTTTTCATGACAATCATTCCCATCCTTTTCTCCTCAATTCCTCTTCTGTTTGTGAACCCAGAATCAATTAGCCGAGCTGAATTCCCATCTGAGTTTGTGTTTGGTACCGCTTTTTCTGCTTACCAGGTACTGATCCATTTGCTTTCTTCCTCTTCTAAGTTTCTTACAAATAACAGAGTATATGTGTATATACTAGAGTTCGAAGGTGCTATAGATGAAGGAAACAAGGGGCCAAGCATATGGGATTACATTTACAAGGCAACCTGATAAGCAATTCGATTAATAATCCAAACAAGCCCTTAATTGCTTTATTAGAATTGAGAGAATACAAAGCAAAAGCAAATTGCGTGTACAAATGAGTTGATTTGATTTTAGTGTTTTTAAATTATTTCTGTGTTTTTAAGACTTCAGCAATGCAGACACTGCTGTTGATCAACACCATTGATTTGAGGTGAATTCTGAAAGATGCATTTAGTCCCTAAATTTGGATTATTAAAAAGTTTGAAAGAACGTTGAAATACTTATGGGATTTCGAGGGGCATTTTTGTAAGCAAGTGATAGTGGAGGATAATTAAGTCATGTAATAAAAGATAAACATTGAATTTTAGCAGGAACAAAAAAGATTTTGGCATTATCAATTCTCTTTTTTTTTTATCTTCGGTGTATAATTTCTAGTTTACTATGAGATTTTTACGATTACCAATACTTATAGGTTCTTAGAATTTCTGAGTTCATCACTGAAAGGTGACGAGACAACAGCTAGAATTTTTTTATTTGGAGGAGGCAGGGTTAGTTTGGGATTTTATGTTTGAAGAATTTGTGGGGTGCGAATGGAATTTCGCGTGGCATGGGGGGTGCTTTTTCCCCCTTTTTGTTCTGTGAATTGACGACCACTTTCATTTTCCTCTTCAAAGTCTCCTCCTCTTCGGTCTTTCTCTGTAGTCCTTTTCTTTCTTCTTGGATCTCTTCGATTTTAAGCAAGGATCGATTTCACTCTCTGGGTTTGAAGTGGCGATCTAAATCCTGGCGATCTCTTCATCGAAAGCACCGGCGACCTCGATCTTGGCCGGTACACTGTTCATGACACCTCCAACGGACTATGTATGTAGATATCTCTATACATTGATGCATCTATGTATACATAATAGATATACTCCATGTGTACATTTTACTAGCAATAACAGATTTTAGTAGTCTTTTTCTTTCTCCCCGGATCTATAAGCAGGGATCGATTTCACTCTCTGGGTTTGAAGTGGAGATCTAAATCCCGGCCATTTCTTCATCGAAAGCTCCGGCGACCTCGATCTTGGCTGGTACACTGTCCACGACACCTCCAACGGGCTCTGTATGTAGATATCTCTGTGTATAAATAATATATATACTCCATGTGTACATTTTATGTACTCCATGTGTGTGATTACTAGCAATAACAGAGCCGTTTGAACAGATTTTCAGTGACCAAGAAGACTCCTTTAGTAGTCTTTTTCTTGGGGTTTTCTCAATGTCTGCTACGAAATCCCATGAAGCCTTTTCTTCGGCTCCTCCATGTAGCTACCATGTGTTTTTGAGCTTCAGGGGCGAGGACACTCGCAAAACTTTCACTGATCACCTCTACACAGCATTGGACCAAGCCGGATTTCGCATCTTCAGAGACAATGACGGCATAGAAAAAGGAGAAGACATCAAGTTTGAACTCAAGAAAGCGATTCAAGAGTCCAAGATTTCGATAATAGTCTTCTCGAAGAACTATGCCTCGTCAACTTGGTGCCTTGAAGAGCTTGTGATGATCCTCAAACGCAGGACTCTTGGACACGTAGTTCTACCTGTCTTCTATGATGTGGATCCATCTGAAGTGAGGAAGCAAATCGGCAGTTTCAAAGAAGCATTTATAAGGCATGAAGAGAAGCTCGAATCAGAAACATGCAAACTGGCGAAAGAGAAATTGAAGGAAAAGCTAGGAACCTGGAGGGCTGCGCTTAGAGAAGTTGCAAATGTGGCAGGGATGAATTTACAAAATCAAGTTGATGGGTAATTTTCTCCTACTCGTGTCACTTTTCAGCTCATACTCATCTGATTATTGCAGTAGTGCCAATAACATGCTAATTTTTATAGTTATTGCTTTGAAATGTTGAATTCTTGGTTTGTGCTATTCTGTCATGTGTTCTTATTGTTTTTCCTGTCCCATCTTTATCGCAATTTTCAGATATGAGTCAAGGTTTATCAAGAAAATTATAAAAGTGGTTGGAGACAAGCTAAATCGCACTTCATTGCACATTGCTCCCAACTTGGTTGGAATGCATTCACGAGTAAAAAACATTCAGCTTTGGTTAGAAGATGGGCTTAGTAATGTTGGGTTAGTTGCAATTTGTGGAATGGGTGGAATAGGCAAGACAACCACTGCAACATTTCTATACAATTTGAACTGCTCTAGATTTGAACATAGCAGTTTTATTGCAGATGTTAGAGAAATTTCACAACACCAAGATGGTTTGCTTTGTTTACAAAGACAGCTTCTTACAAACATATGTGAGACAAGGAATGTGAAACTCAATAATATTGCTGAAGGAACTGCCAAGATTAAAGATGCCATATGTGGGAAAAAAAATTTTCTAGTTCTTGATGACGTGGATACACGTGACCAATTAGATGCACTACTTGGAATGAGGGGTTGGTTTTTTCCAGGAAGTAAAATCATCATAACCACCAGGCGTGTGCGGTTGCTAGGGGCATATGAATTCTATAAGGTGCATAGGCTTGAAAATCTGAGTGATGAGGAATCCTTGGAGCTCTTTAGCTGGCATGCCTTTGGAAAAGGTTGTCCCAACAATGGGTATGAAGAGGTCTCAAAAAGGGTGGTAAGCTACTGTGGAGGGATTCCATTGGCAATCAAAGTTCTAGGTTCTTCTCTATCAGGGAATTGCTTAAATGTATGGAAAAGTCAATTGGAAAAATTGAAAGCGATTCCCGATAGTCAAATACTTGAAAAACTCCGAATAAGCTATGACTCTTTACAAGATGACCACGACAAGCATCTATTCCTCAATCTTGCTTGCTTTTTTGTTGGAAGCGATAAGGATTCTACAGTTACAATCTTAGACGGATGTGAATTCTACACAGTGGTTGGGATTCAAAACCTCGTGGACAGATGTCTGATATCGTTTGATAAAAGTAATACACTGGTAATGCATCATTTGCTTCAACAAATGGGGAGAGAAATTGTTCGTCAAGAGTCACCAATGGATCCAGGCAAACGTAGCATCCTCTGCAATCATAAGGAAGCATTGAATGTTTTGAGAGAAAACACTGTAAGAATTATACTTTGATCTTTATGTATTTTTGTATGAATTTGCGTAGGGATGCTATTCACTAATCCTTGTTCATGCTGCCTATGCTCCCTTTCCCTTTTTTTCTCATTCATTTGTTAGGGCACAAGCAAAATAAAAGGCCTCATGCTCAATATGTGTCTGTTGAAAGAGGAAGCATATGATTGTACGATTTTTGGTGACAATAGAAAACGTAGCTATGAAGAGTTCCTTGGGAAGCCCTTATTGTCAAATTTGGGACATTCACTTGAAAGATATTGTTTTAGTATCTTCTCCACTCACCTTGAACCCATGGTTCCAAAAAATTCAAATCTTGTAGTTTTGGAAGCTGATGCATTTGCAAGGATGTACAAACTAAAGCTTCTGCAGCTCAATCATGTACATATTAGTGGGCCCTATAAAAAGTTTCCCAAAGGATTAAAATGGTTGTGCTGGCGTGGATTCCCACTTAAGTCCATGCCTGGTGATTTCCCTTTGGAGAGCCTGGTTGCTCTTGACATGCAATATAGCCGCTTAAAAAATGTATGGGAAGGAACCAAGGTATGTTACTACCTTTTTCTTCCTTTTCAAGTTTCTTTGGAAAGAAGAGTTGAAGGCTCTGATACCCACTTCCCCCCCCCCCCCGGCCTTCTTTTGCAGTGTATACGGTTTTTAAAAGTCCTCAATCTAAGTTATTCATATAGCCTTGCCAAAACTCCCGACGTTTCAGAACTCCCCAATCTTGAGAGACTGGTGCTTAAAAGTTGTACAAGTTTGGTTGAGGTTCATGAATCCACTGGAAGCCTTGAGAGACTTCTTTTGTTAAATTTGGAAGACTGCGAAAGTTTGAGGAATCTTCCAAGAAGCATTTGTATGCTAAAACATTTGGAAACGCTTGTCATCTCTGGTTGCTCAAATCTCGACGGATTGCCGACAAACATAGGAAATATGGAGTCTTTAAATGTGCTTGAGGCAGATAGAATTGCTTTATATCAATCTGTCCCAACCAATGGCTGGGTGAACGCAATGCAATCTTTCATCTGGCCTTGGCGGTTGAAGCCAAGAGCAAGTCCGGAGATTTTGTGGCGTTCTTTACCACAGTCCTTGGTAAAATTAAGTCTTGCAGAATGTAATCTTTCGGATGATGATTTCCCGAGAGACCTTAGCAACCTATGCTCACTGAAGGAACTAAATCTGTCATATAATCAATTTGTTAGCCTCCCAGATTTCGTCAGAGGTCTTGCTAAGCTTGAGGATTTGGTAATACGTTCTTGCCCAAGGCTCCGCAAACTGTACGATGTCCCGCAAGTTGTGTTGTTTTGTGATGATAATAGATTGCTGGAGGAAGTAACGTTTCAAATCTCTCACCGTCCAACAACCACTTGTCAGTTGGATGCATGCAACCATTCAGAGACTCTGAGCATATTCAAATTAGAATCCATAGGAAACATTGAAGCTGAGATTGTTAACAATTTGGGCATGTCGAACTTGCAATCCATGGAAAACCTAACTGTAAAGCTAACGTCATTTTGTGGCACGCAACGAAGGTGGTTTCCCCTCCAGGTTCTCTCTCTCTCTCCCTCTCTTTGTGTGCAATGGCGGAGCCAAGTTTTAAAGTCAGAGGTGGCACTCAAAAAAATATTACTGTCGCTAATATTAAGAACAAGTACATATGTTTTGGATTAATTATTCATAATACTAGAAAAATACACATTTTTATAGGTTAATCATTCAGCAAAATGCTTACTATCGAAAAAATACACGTGTACTAATGTTAAGTTTCCATAATATCCAAAAAGATATGAATATGAATTGTTGGGCTCCCTACAGTGGTGTAGTGTGAGACAAAAAGTTACTGTTGTGTGCTACCTTTCGCTCTTACAATATTGATGGTTATGTGGGGCTCATTTCGAGGTCCACACAAATAATCCGAGCCATTAAATAATTTTAAAATGATTATTTAAGTGGTCCTCTAAAAAAATCAGCTCAATCGAATAATTGTAAATATTTTATCTAATATATCAATTTTTCATTCTGAATTAAAGATATTGAATTCTGAATAAATTTTGAAAAAAAGTTAAGACAATTGTGTGCCTTGTATTTTCTTGATCACAACTATAGACATCGTACGTCTTGTTGAGAAGAGTAATAATCAAAGAAATCATCTTGATCGGATATAAATAAGAGTATCGAAACACAAATAGCATTCAAGATCGATCCTAAAATGTTATTGGAAAATTGAAAGATTGGATAAGGTACTTACAATTATCGGATTGAGCTGATATTTTTCAAGACTACCCAATCAAGTATTTTAAAACAGTTGAACGGCTCGGATCATATAAAAGTAAAAAATAAAAATTGGTTCATAGCTAACCAGGGGTAGCATGTGCCACCCCACCCCCCTTAACAGCCATTGTGTGTGTGATGCTTAGATTTTCTTTCTGTGACACAGGTATGTTATGAATCAAGTATAATTAACGCTTATATTCCTGGTAGCAAGGTTCCACCTTGGTTCAATTTTAAGAATCTAGGATCCTCAATTGATTTTATTGTGCCTTCGTATCTTAATTCGAGGATCCGAGGCTTGAACCTGTGTTCAGTTTATCAGCACTCTAGTTATCAAGGAGGTGAATTACCACATATTGTCATAAGTAATAGGACGAAGGCCTTGGTTTGGAGCTATTGTCCAATTGTCTTTGGAACTGCAGAAGATGGTGAAGATACGATGTGGCTAAGTTATTGGAAGTTTGGAAATCATTTGGAAGACGGCGATGAAGTCAATGTTTCCGTGTATGGAATTGAATTTGTGCAAGTAAGGGAGGTTGGAGTCCGCCTTCTACACAAGGAGGAACAAGGAGAGATGAGCTCCCATCAACTCTATCAATTTGGAAATATGGTTCCTGGAAATTTTTCTGCACATCAGCAGAGAACAAAATTGTACCAACTCGGCGGTCATTACGATGACTGCGAGTATTGTCAGCATCTGTACCCTCCACCTTGGATCCCTATCACTAGTACTCGCGAGGACGCTTGGAGGGTGGAATGTTGGACTTCAATAATTATGGCGGGGACACCATTTTATGTTTCTCAAGACCTTGGGAGTTGATTTATTAAGCTTCTAACAGCTTGTATCAACGATATTTCGTAGTTAATCTGGAAAAAGTATATTTTACATCTCATTTGGTCTTGTGTAATGTATATGATACTGAAGATTTCATGATACTACAAGTTTCGTGACTGAATTTACTTCAGCATTCACCAAAACATGGTTCTGCCAAAACAAATTAGCTGACTTTATTGCTGCCAAGATTTCTAGCAAAATTTCGGTGCACACCTCGACATGGAGCCCCAAGTCCTCCACCGTCACATTTGGTGTGGGATGCAAAATCAAGTTTGATCCGACAAAATCTGAATTCAGCTACCGAAATTTGATCCGATAATCTAAATAAAGAATCCGAAACTTAACGAACTGGTTCAGATTTATACAAATCTGACATGTTTACGAATCGAAGCCATATCACACCAATTTAAAATAGTTTGTCAATTTGGTCTCTCTTTTTTTTACAAAGATAGAAAACTAGTACTCCATTTTTTGTCCTTTTGCAAGACGTAAAACTTGCTTTCAATAAAATAAGAAATTATTTCTTTTAATTGGGATAACTTAAATATTAATCCTCCTAGTCGATCAAAATAAAAAATATTAGTCCTCCTAAGGTGTCAAGTTAAATTCTCTTTGCAATCAAACTTTTGAAGGCACCTCATCCTAATGTGTAGGTGAGGGAAAATGCTGTGAGATGGACTCTACAGCCTGGACTACTAGTAATTATACTAAACTCCAGAGTAATACCAGAAGTATGCCGAAACCATGCTAAAAGGAAAACCGAATGAACCAACCAGTCAATAATGTTTCAATCTTTACATACTTGGAAATTGGGAATAATGGCATATTGAAGACACTACCCAGGCCAACAGCTACCTCCTAGGCCTATCAATCGAGCAGATCTGATCTGTAAAATCTGATCCGAATTCAAATCCGATAACGGCAATCCATAATCCGATAATCCGAATCCGATAAATACAGATCAGATCGGATTGGATCCAGATTGTGTCAGATTAAATCCGATAACAATCCGATCTGAATTTTGTTTTTTTAAAAAAAAACCTATTCCTTTCACTTCTCTCCAGAGCGAAACGTCCTTCAAAGTTCAAACACCTCACGTCCTGCCTCTGCCAGCCCAGCTTCTGCTCGAACGCCTTCCGGCTCTCCTATGCAGAATGTTTCCATATTTGGTAAAGCAACTACTTGCTTGCTGACGTGGTGCTCCATGACCTTCTTCACAAATTGGGATATGTTACTGCAGCCCCTTTGCGTGGGGGTTTTTTGGAGGGGAAAAGAAAAGAGCGAAATGGAGAGGAAGAACTTTCCCTCCCGGATGATTAAAAAGGTGAGATTAACAATCTGTGAGGGAGCTAATTTTATTTCTCGCCAAAATTGGTGAGATTTGGTTAGAGGAGAAACTGGAAAGACTATCTATATGAGATGGTAAAAAAACACACACTTTTTAGAGCCACACGCTTTTCTTTTAATTTCTCATCCAAGAAGCCAAAGCCAAAGGGATATAAGTATGCGGCTCCCACTGTGGAAAATTTCAATCAAGCTACGATAAGCGAACAATTAGATCTCGGGGTGGACCCCACACGGCGTCGTGTCATGGTCCTAGACTTTTTTGTAATCTTTCACCCACCCCTCCCGCCTCGTCACCTCGCAAGTCACACCCCCAACAAACCACACTCTCTTTCTCCCTCTATAAAACCGAAACCACTACCCTCCCCTGTCAACGCCCATCATCAGTTTCTTTCACCCCCTCCCCTGTCTACTACTGTAATAATGAAGAAAAAGAATAGCGTAACCGCACGGGAAGTTATGAAAGTAATACTAGTTGTGAAAGCTATGGTTATTATTGGCCAGCTGGGTCTTTCAATTTCAATTTCAATTGATTTCCACAATGGTGGTGGGGACATGAGACCCATTGTTTCAAATAAAATCGTCATTTTCCGGACCTTTCTTTTTTGAAAAGAGATCAAAAGACAACCTCAAAGCAATTATCAGGATATACCTTTGGCCCAAAGTGAAAAACACCAAGCTTTTGGTCATGGGGACAGCATTATGAAAGTTTGTACCTTTACCACCAGAACCTCCTTCCAATGCCATGATTTCAGTCAGTCCTCTCCCCCGATTGAAAGTATTCAAACTAGCAGTTTACACACTAGCAGTTTACACCCGTTTTTGGCACACCAAATCTTGGGTTAGCATTGGAGGGCCATTTAATTATTATTTGATTAAATTGGGCAAAAAAATAGAGATGTATTGAGTTAAAATTAATGGGCCAAAATAATACTAATTGGGCCCGGTTAATTTTAACTTAATCTGGTTACGGGCTAATGATATTTTGGGCTTAATTATTGAAAAGAGCCCATAATCCATAGTGATTATTTGGTGGTTTCAAAATATTCTGTAAAAAGGGTATAATGGGTACCATTATTCTTGTTAACTGCCTATGACCGAGAAAAGTTGAGAAACCATTTGATCTCCTTGGATTTTTGGACACATGGTAGCCTATGGGAAAACAAGTGCCCATGATTTCCTATTTAATGTGTTTACCCATAAAAAGAGGACGTGAGCTGCCAGATATTCTTTGTTGAAGCAATTTGGCCCACGATTTCAAGAAGTACATGGTCAAGAGAACATGGGCAGTTGAGAATCAACCCGTGATCAGCAAATAACCTCTTGCAACTGCTATAAACCGCCAGCTCAAGGCAGTGGGAAGTTATTTCGAACACTTGGCAGCATTTGGAGCCAACTCGGGACACTTGTCATCGCCAAGTGAAGGCAGGAAGTTGATCTTGCATGCAAAGCCGAAGACCCTTGCCTATAAATAGAAGAACTCAAGAAGAAAAAAGGGTCCACACACCAATCAACCTCAACGCTTAAAAATCAAAGCCTTCCCAGCGAAGCAACCAAAGTCTTCCCAACGAAGCAATTATCTCATTTCTCCCTCATTTCTATCTCTCTTGTATCCCAATTTTATTACTACGATGTAATAAAATTATTCATATCTCTCTTATACCCCCAACTTTATTATTACGATATAATAAAGTTATTTCGTCTCTCTTGTATCCCCAACTTTGTTATTACGATATATCAAAGTTATTCAACGATGTTCTTTACTTTTTCTCACACGGTTGGGAAATTTTAAGTCCACTTCATTGTGGCAAACCACAAACCTCTTTGTGGCCTCACCATTTGGGTCACACGCAATCGCTCTAACATACGAAGTCAGATCGAGGCGCACTCACGCCTTCCATACGTTGGACGACGACAAGTCCTGGCACGCCCGCGCTCATACCGCACACGCGCCATTGGATTTTCCGCTCACGCCTACCGGCGGAAAAGTGGGGAACACTAGCTTACATGTATATCGATTTAGTCACATTCTACTAACGGAATAGCTCCTTGTCACATTCTATGATAAGCGAACAAGGTGAGTTTCGAACTACTTCACTCTTCCAGAAACAAAATGCCAAAGAATGACTCCGACTTCACTCTTCATTTTAGGGTTTATTATTATTATTATTATTATTATTATTATTATTATTGAGAATGATGGATAGACTAATAAATAAACTCCTAATAATGATACTCACCTTTCATGCTTGGAATTTGGGTTTGTGCCATATTTAACCTTTGTGAAATAGAACGCCTGAACACCACACTTCGTGTGTTTGGTTCATTACTCTCCCTCTCATAAAGGCGAGGTTTTGTTTTTGAGTCCTCATGGAGGACGTGCTCAACTCTCATTTTCATCACTAACAACTAACTTCTAATATCCTATTGTCTAGCAAAAAAAAAAAAAAAAAGGAAGGATGAGAAATATTTAATACTTACGACGAGTGCCAAATGTCCCACACTACAAGGAATAATACGTTTGCCGGCGCTTGAATAACGCCGTTAGAGACCCGTTTAAATACTGCCAAATATTCACCTGCCTTTTATACCAAACGTTGGGGACATGGCCGTCGTCGTATATTTCCGGCGCTTAAAAAACGCCAGGTAGATGTTCTTCCGACGTTTTAAAAACGCCGTCTAAAAGGTTCAGCCATTAACATTCGACGTCCGTCACGTTACGGTAATGTCATTCGACGTCCGTCCCGTTACGATGATGTCATTATGACGTGTTACGCCAACGGTTTTTTGAAAAAACGCCGGAATCAATTTTTTAAAAGCCCACCAAATCTAGGCCCAAAGTCATTCCGCCAAACAATATTTAGAACTCTATTATTTAGCCCAGCAAATTAGATCTAGGTCCAGAGTCGTCATTCTGCCAAACAATATTTAGAACTCCACTATTTAGCCCAACAAATTAGAACTCCATTATATTTAACCATCAATTCCATTTTAAAACCTTCACGTAAATGTCTGAACCAAAAAAAAAGTTAAAAATCAAACTTCAACAGGAATGATGTGCTTTTTTTTTTTTTTAAACCGGAAAAATCTTATTAACGAAGACATGATAATGGAAAAAATCTTGCAACCAATCCATCCATCCTCATAATCTTTCAACGATCAATCCATCAAAACATATATATTCTACCTCATAGGATAATAATACAGCAGCACAGATTGCATCAGTTAGCAGCAAAATCCAGATCTCTTAGCCCTCCAAATACTAGGAAATACCATCCACACTAGTACACAAGATGCCAAACTGACACACAGAGCACAAGACACCCAAAAAAAAAGAGGACACAAAAGAAACAAGACACAAACAAAACCAAAAAAACAAGAGGCAGTTTATATATGAGGCCTCCTTTTGCTCTTGCTCTTGCTCTTGTTCTTTGTCTTTGATTGGGCAACCTACACACAAACAAGAATTGTCAACACCTTATAGAATTCATAAGCCCTTAGCAACCGCTCACGCCTGATGGTTATGATGATTTTACTTCCTGGAAAAAGCCAACCTCGCATTCCAAGTAGTGCATCTAATTGGTTACGTGTATCCACATCATCAAGAACTACAAAAAGTTTTTTGCCACATATGGCATCTTTAATCATAGCAGTTCCTTCAGCAATACTATTGAGTTTTACATTCCTTGTCTTCAAATGTCTGTAAGAAACTGTCTTTGTAAACGAAGCATACCATCTTGTTGTTGTGAAATTTCTCTTACATCTGCAACAAAACTGCTACCTTCAAATCTTGAGAAGTTCAAATTGTACAAAAATGTTGCAGTGGTTGTCTTGCCTATTCCACCCATTCCACAAATTGCAACTATGCCTGCCAACATTCCTAAGCCCATCTTCTAGCCAAAGCTGAATATTTTTGACTCGTGAATGCATTCCAACCAAGTTGGGGGCAATGTTTAATGACATGTGACGACTTATCTTGTCTCCAACCACTTTTATAGTTTTCTTTATACACCTTGCCTCGTGTCTGAAAATTGCGATAGAGATGGGACATAAAAAATAATAAAAATACATGATAGAATAGCACAAGCTACAAACCAAGAATTAAACATTTCAAAGCAGTAACTATAAAAATTAGCACTAGCTACTACAATAATCGGATGAGTATGAGCTAAAAAGTGACATGAGTACAAGAAAATTACCCATCAACTTGATTTTGTAAATTCATCCCAGCCAAATCTGCAACTTCTCTAAACGCAACCCTCCATGTTCCTATCTTTTCCTTCAATTTCTCTTTCGCCAGTGTGTCTGTTTCTGATTTGAGCTTCTCTTCATGCCTCGTAAATGCTTCTTCGAAGCTGCCGATTTGCTTCCTCACTTCAAATGGATCCACATCATAGAAGACAGATAGAACTACGTGTCCAAGAGTCTTGCGTTTGAGGATCATCACAAGCTCTTCGAGGCACCAAGTTGAAGAGGCATAGTTCTTCGAGAAGACGATTATTGAAATCCTCGACTCTCGAATTGCTTTCTCTAGTTCAGACTTCATATCTTCTCCTTTTTCTATGCCATCATCATCTTTGAAGGTGCGAAATCCGGCTTGGTCCAATGCTGTGTAGAGGTGATCAGTAAAAGTCTTGCGAGTGTCCTCGCCCCTAAAGCTCAAGATCACATGATAACTACATGGAGAAGCCGAAGAAGAGGCTTCTTGGGATTTCATAGCAGACATTGAACAAACCCCAAGAAAAAGGAGTCTTCTTGGTCACTGAAAAACTGTTCGAAGGGCTCTGTTACTGCTAGTTTTACACACCTCAGACTCGGACATTAGAGTCTATGTCAAACGAATAATATAAATACACACACAAAAATTACACATGGAGTATGTCTGTTTTATATGATCAATATATGCACATATAAAATAACACAAATGGAGTATATCTATTAGAGGGGAAAGTCTACAATACACACCCCTTATTTGGGTGTACCATATGTACCTATTTTATGGTTTATTCATAACATTTTAGTATGTTTCGTAACTTTTATCCTAAAATTCATAACTTTTCAGCATTACGATTCATAACATTTTCATTATGATTCATAGCATTTTGGTATATATCGTAACTTTTACACGATTCGTAACTTTTTAGCAATACGATTCGTAACATTTTCTCAATAATTCATAACACTTTTGGGGGTGCATATAATACACACCCAAATAAGAGGTGTACACATCAGCATACACAGATATCAACATACAGAGCCCGTTTTGATGCCATAGGAGGAGGTGTTCGTGGACACAGTACATACCGGCCAAGATTGAACTCCCCAGCGGGTAATTGCCGCTTTAAGATCGCCACTTCAAAACCCAGATTTTAGTGCCGAATTAGGATCAAACCAACAAACACAAACACTCAATCACATGCAATATAGAGATATACGTCATTCCCCAAAGAAATGGGTACATCCATAGAGAGGCAATGGATTCACTATAAATGGAGGAGGATTATAATCACTTTGTGGGCTACCAGAGCCCGAGAGGCTTTTTCGGAGGCCTCCCCGTGTGCTCGTTTGAAAATTGAAGACTTGTCACCCGGGTTTTTGTAAAATGGCTTGCCACCCGAGAACCTTGGAATTTGAAAATGATTTTTAAATTTGAAAATAAACTAGAGATTTTGGGTTCGGGAGTTAGCTTACGAGAGAAGAAGGTTCTGTTTGAAAAAGCATCCCTCTCGCCCGATAAAATTAATCTCTACTAATACTTGTGGGATTTGAAATTCATTTTATTGCTTAACTTTATTCACATAAACAGTTTATAGCACATAAGTAGTTAACAGGCATGCCTTGAACAGAAATTTGACGGATCCTTGCATATATCCATTTAATTGCAAAAAATAACTTAACAACTAATCTGTTCCACATAACCACTACCGTACGGTAGATAAGTGTGCCGTACATGTAGAGACCTGTATTTATTTTAATTACTCTGAAGTTTTATAAAATGTTAGACTACGGATTGCATGTAAGAGTATGCCTAGTTATTTATTTTGGAGTTAAACGCAAATTAGTGAGAGGGCATAAGAGTAATTATTGAGAGAGGTGCATGTGTGTGTGTGAGTGCATGGAATCATTTCTCCATGGCAATAATTGCCAGGAGACGTCTCCAGGAGAAGTCTTTCTCCCTAACCCTCTCATTCTCTCGTCTCTCTCTTTCTCTCATCTCTATCTCACCTCCTCAACCAAAAACCCACCAAATTAACACAAGATTTACATGGGTTATCCTCCAATCTATCTCTTGCATGTGATTCAAGTCTTAAATTTCGTGGGTCAAGCTCGGGGAAGGAGGAACCGGTTGATTTTGAAGTTTTCAGAGTTTAGGGCTTGGACAATCTTGGGGGTTTGCTCTCACTACAACAAAAAAGGTCTATGACGACGAAAAAAATTCGTCACCAAAGAAGCCAAATTCGTCGTTAAAGCTTTTGGCGACAAAAAATTTCATCGCCCCATTTCATCGTCTTTTGTTTCACGCGAAAGGCGTGCCACCCTTTGACGACGAATTTTTTTGTCATCAAGTGTACATTTTGTAGACGAAATTTATTTTCGTCGCCAAAAACACCCAAACTCAAAATTTCTTTTCCACTTTGCTGTTGCACGGACTCAAACTCGAGACCCACGGGTTCTTGAACAATGACTCCAATCACTCGGCCAACCAACACTTTGTTGATAGTTATGCAAAATCAAATATATCCAATGAGTGAAATATATGTAATATACACAGAAAATAGAATTATTTATTTCAAATAATTTTTTTTTAATTTTTTAAGAATTGGCAATGAAAAATTAATTTCGTCATCAAATTGTACCAATTGTCGACGAAAAATTAATTTCCTCGTCAAATTGTACTAATTGGCAACGGAAAATTAATTTCCTCGCAAAAATGCCCCATTTGACGACGAATTTTTTTTCCGTCGCCAATAAGTATCATTTTGTGATGAAATTCAATTTTTCTTGCGAAAAAAGTCCCATTTAACGACGAAATCCAACTTCCTTGCCAAAAAGTACCATTTGGCGACGAATTTTGGATTTCGTCGCCAGTTTTCGTCGCGATAGACCATTGTTTTTGTAGTGCCTCCAAACTCGAGGTAGGGATTTCGTACTTACTTTATGCGTTTATATGATGTTTATGTGCCTGGATCGTGCTTATTTTTGTTGATTGGGCTGGGTTTTGAGATCTGCTGTTGTTTTTATTTTCTGCTCGTACCTAGTTGTGAGTGCCGGTCCCCCTTTCACGAGCGCGAGTGTGCCCCCTTGTAGTTCTTCAATCTCGTTTGCTGAGTTAGGATCTGTTGTTGATCATTGTGGAGATCGGTTCAAAATCCAAAAGCTGTGGAAGATGCCTGCGGAACCCACTTCTCTACTGGTGTACTACAAGAAAATCGTTCTATAGCAACGGTCAAAAGCGTTGCCAAAAAACCCAAAAACCGTTGGTAGAGACCCGTTTAGGCTATACCAACGGTTGGAGAACCGTTGGCCAAACTGTTGCAATATATCCGTTGCTGTAGAGGTATAGCAACGGTTTTGACGAGCGTTGGTACAGATTTTTTTTTACCAACAGTTTCATATAACCGTTGCTAAAGGCAATTTTCATTTTTTTAAAAACCATCCACTATGTGACGTAAGCCGCCACGTGGCACCGACATGGCAGCCACATGTCGCCCGCGTGGCACTGATGTGGCACACGCGTGGCAGCCTACGTGGTGCCCACGTGGCAGCCTACTTGGCACCCGCGTGGTGGACAAAATTTTCTTGCTCCTCCTGAGAATCGAACCTCCGACCTGGTGTGTGCGCGCGCGTGCGCGAACTAACTGTGCTAGTCGAAAACTTGTGAAATATTATACACCTTTTAATATTTATATTATACAAACCGGATTTTTTTATATATTTTTTTAAATCTGGTTTCTACTAACGGTTAATGAAAAGCTATACTATAGTCCAGTTTATAGTAACGGTTATTGGAAACCGTTGCTATAGTCCAGTTTTTAGTAACGGTTAATGAAAACCGTTGCTATAGTCTTGTAATCTACTAACGGTCACATGAAAACCGTTGCTATAGTCCTATTTCTAGTAATGTTTTGTAAACCGTTACTATACACCATCTATACCAACGGTTTTTTGAACCGTTGGGAGATCCGGATTTTCTTGTAGACGTAGGACCTTATTCCCTACCGGTAGGCCATGTGTTAATTTTATCGTGCAGATCTTGTCCACCGTTTGCCTCCTGTTAGTACCGGTAGGACATCACTCCTTACTGCTAGGGACCCTGTGTTATGCACATGTGTTTTAAATCAATCTGTTCACCTATGTTGAGGTTCTAATCCTTCATTCTTGTTTCTTGTCATTCGCTAGTGCATAATGTAAGTATAGTCGTGAAAGGAATGTACCATAAGATTGATAGGAATACCGTAGGTTATGTGGGGCGTTGTGGTGAGTGTTATGGGTAGACATGAATATATCTAGTGATCCGATGGGTAGTGTTGCTATTCGTTTCCTCTCGACTCATTGAGTCTTTTTGGTTCCTGTGGCATATGTTTTGCGGGATTCAAGTATAGAAACGAGTGGGATGGGGACTATAGAAACCACTAATGGATTGGTACATGGCATAGGATACGGGAATATACTTAGAGGTATGGTGTGAACATGAGTATCCATCTATTAGACAATACTGTAGCTTGCTTATTCCATAATGAGAGGTAAATGATTAATTGGCTTATGGAAATGACCCGATAGTTTGATATTTGTGGAATGGAAACGTGGAATAGATGTGGACAACAAACGGACACAACGAGAACATGTGATATGTTGTTAATGAGAACTTGACACGAATGCATGGACACTGTTGATTCCGCCATGGACATTCGGTGAGGTTAAAAGAGGAGTAGCGCTATAATGCTTATAAATGGGTATCACTTATATGTGATAAGTCCCAGAGCATATAAATGGGTATCACTTATATGTGATAGGTCCCGGAGCATATAAATGGGTGTCACTTATTATGTGATATGTCCCAGAGCATGCGCGAGACATGAGAAAACCTTGATTGATGAGATAGGAGATCTTAAAAAAAGAAAGAAAGATTGTGAAACTGTATGTGATGTGATGAAACGATACTAAAGCGGTTGTTGAATTACTTGGATTGATGTAGGAATATTGATGGTCCTTGTTTGACGTATACGTAGATAGATCTTTCATATAGGATGTCTAGAATCCCCTGATCATAGTGTGCTGCTGTTAACAATCTGGCGTACTTGGACTTATTTGTCGTACTCATTCACTTTAGTAGCATAATTCATTATATTTTCGTATAACTTGAGTATAGATTTGTCTACTAGGCGCGTGTATGCTCAACCCTATCATTTTCAGGTACGAAACAAAAAAGTTGGCATGGCATGCATATCGTGCTTGTTAATCATGTCTTTCAAGGTATAAAAGAGGCGATTTATTGCATTTGATTCAAAAGAAGTACTTTGGAAAGACATTCGTTGCAACTGTAATATCATTTTATTCGGACATTGGTATTTTGATAACTTGGGGCCGTGAGCCAAAAATGTAATATCTGGATTTGATTTGAGAACAGACGAAGGAATGAACTTTTGGGTATTATTGCCATTACAGGGAGAACTTTGTTTATAAAACTATATTATTAATTATGTTGAAAATCGAGAGCGTGACAGTACAGTACTCATTCTCGTGGTTAAAATTGCACAGAGGACAGTTTTAACATGTGAACAGGTGAAAACTCTCATTTTTTACACAACTACGCCAAGCAAGGTGTGGATGCGTTTGCAGGCGTTGGTTGGTTGAGTGTGGGCATGCCATAACTTGTAGCGCCTAACTTCGGATGACGATTACCGTGAATCGTGACTTATAACCTGTAACGCGATTGCATGTGACCCAAGGGTAATGATTACAAGAAAGTTCGTGGTTTGCCACACGGTTGTGGACTTATAATTTCCTAGTCGTATAGGAAATAGAACGTAAATCGTAAACTTTATTACACCGGGATAATAAAGTGGTACAAGAAAAGTAAAATTCAAACTACTTGAATAAGTAAGTTCGAATGGGGTTTGAGTACAAGATACTCGATAGTCTACTTTGCTGAAATCAGGAAAGTGTTTTTAAGCACTGGGCTTTGATTGGTATTGGACCTTTTTCCGTCTTCAATTATGCTATTTATAGGCTCCAAGGTTGTGCAGAAAAGAGCAAAGAAGTAGCCCGAATTGTGGAAGAGTGGCCGAATAAATTGAGATCATGGGGAGTGGGATTCTTGTATGTTGACAAGTGTCCCATGTCTTGGCAAAATAACTCTCCTCCTTTGCTCTTTGGATGCCAAGTGTCCACAATGACTTCCAAGTAAAATGCCAACTGCTCCTAATCATGGGCCATTTCACATGCCCAAATTCTAAAATAAATCATACCTCTCCAAATAATTACTTCAATGGAAAATTATTCGGTGTATCTCACTTTACTTGGGCTTTAATTAATTGGGCCTTACTCCAAATTACAAAATTAATGTGACCCATTAATTTTTAGCCCGAGAAGCTCGTAGAAATGGGCCCAATTTAATTAAAAGTTAATTAAATAACCCTCCAGCTCTGGTCCAAGATTTGGTACAAAAAATAGGCATAAACATTGCCCCCCATGCCTTGATTCTTTACTTTTTGGATCAAGGCATGAATAGAAAGTAAAGCTATTTTTGGCATCCAAACAGGCTTTGACTCTTGTTGTAGCATGACTTCTTTTGTTTGCTTGCCTTTGCTAGTAAGCGTTAGGCATTTTCTATGCTCCATTTAGGCCTTCAACAATATGAGACATGTCTTCAGGCCTAAACGATGAAAGGCTCGACAAAAAGGCTTAGAAAATCGTTGGAAGGCCTGAACTTCTTCTTGGAATGCTTAGAAACGTGATTCAGGCCTAGAGAAAGAGCTTAAAAAGCCTTCATATCAGCAAAAAGGCCTTCTTACACCAATATGAGGCCTGTGTCCAAGCCTAGTTGTAAAGAAGCCATAGAATCGTGAAAAAGGCCTAAAAAGGACTAAAAATAGATTGGAAGGCGTGAACCTCTGCTTCAAACTTTTAGGGCTGCTCAATGAAACGAAAAGGCCTCAACCTTCTCAGAAAAGACCTAGTAAAACTCTAATAGGGCCTACTCAATGACTGATAGGCCTTGGCCAAACATTTTAGAGATGTTTTTTCGGCCTATGTGTAGACACCCAAAACTGAACTTCCCAAATTAGTTTACTTATGGTCTTTGATTCCCCAATGATGAATAAGGTCAAAAACACCCCGAGAATGTTAGTGTGTTTGAGCTTTGAGTGTTCTGAATCTCTTTCAAACCCTTTTTGAACCCCATTCAATCCCTTCGAGCCAGAACCAAAAGGCCTTAGTAAAACCCTACCTAAGTACACTAGTACCGCGTCAGCATACGCTGGCAAACTGTCACATGTCGATCATCGACCATTGACTAGGTTATTACTAGCGCAGGCAGGTACCTTACAGGCGTATGCCAGTCAAATCACCTTTATTCAACCACGTGCACAAGACTTTTGGGCCCCCCAGAATCTTGTACATTCGTCTGGTTGGTATATCCGTGTGGGCAATGTTCCCCCTCTCTCTCCTACAAGATCCATCACAAGTCCCATGCATTTAATGCATGGAGACTTCCCTCACTAACCGAAACAGCCCCTTGAGCTGGTTACCACCCCTCTCTCTCTCTCTCTCTCTCTCTCTCTCTCTCTCTCTCTCATCCCCTATAAACATCCCCTTGCATGTATATGCAAGGGGTTAACCACCATAAAAGCTCCAAGTCTCTTTTTCTCTTTTCCTTTGGTTTCTTTCTTACTCTCCTTTCATCCATTGAAAGAGTAAACAAGAGACCTTCCCATACACCATCAACACTCAAACACCCATCATTCATCCCTCAAACCTCAAGTTCAAGCTAAAACATTCCACCAAAACCAAAGGTATACCACCTTTGTAAAGCTTTTTGTTCTAACCCCCGAGGGGGGCTGGCAGGATCAAGGCTGGTAATCAATACCAGTCTTGGCCCTAAAGCTGGCAAGGTTTTAAAAACCATACGCAATTATCACCGACACACGCCAGTCGTATTGAGCTGTACGCTAGTCAAGGTTGTATGTGCAGTACTAGCGTGGGGATCAGTGACTAGCTGTTCTCTGCGTTTCTTTCCACTGTCATCACCTTTTTGCATGTTAAAACCCGTTTACTGCTTTTAATTTTTAGACCTGCTTAGGTGTAGCGCTTAATATTCATTTCTACTGCTTTGAAATGCCTCTGGGATCTTTCTGGTCATGCTCCAGAACCTACAAGATATAAAGCCAAGCACAGGACGAAAGGTGTGACTGGCGTATGGTACCCCGATACTGGCATACGGCAGTTAGATCTAGTCCAGTGGTTGGCCATTGCATGGCAATTAGGCCTTGGCCTCTGTTTACTCCCCCATACTGTTTATGGGGTATTCTGCTTATTTTATGGCTCTAAAGCCATTTTAAATGTCTGTATCTAAATATAAATTGTGATATAAACTGTGTGGTTTGTTCTGGGTATGCATTGGTCCTTTCCAAAGCCCAAAGGGTTGAAAATAAGAGCTATGAGTTTAAGTTTACAGGAGTACGCCAGTCCATGTGTGGCGTGTGCAAGTTAGATCCACATGAAGAGGCTTGGTCAGTGCATGTTGGCTTTCTTCCTGCACACCTTCCTTTGGATCAGTGTGTTCCAATCTATTTAAAATGCTCACAGAAGTCTGTTTTCAATCTTTATTACTTGTTTCAATAAATCAAACATACCATTTTATCACATATTGCCGACATGTTACAGTTTTAATTCCCTTTAACTGTTCCCCTTCCCTAATTGGCTAAAAATGATTAAAAGAGAGAATCGAATGTTTTATAAAATGCCCGAGTAGAGATCGATCTCCGAATTGGGTGAGAGGGGTGCCTTAAAATCCTTCCCCTCTCATAACCTGACTCCCGAACCTTAGATATTGAAGGTGACAATGGACCAGACTATGCATTTTCAAAATCAAACAACGTAGCAAATGTTTCAAGTTCGGTTCCTTAGGTGGTTTACCGCAAAATCCAAGTGGTGACTCTGAATCGAGGCGTTTCGTCGTGCTTTTCTAAAAAAGGGCGCACCCAATTTTTAAGAATTTCAGCGGAGTGTGCCCACACTACGAAGGACTTTTCATTGGCTACTTAGCCCTTAATTTTTATAACCACAACATTTTTGCGTAAGCCAAGTGAATAAGATCCACTTTTGATGTGCCCCACAAATCCAATGCGGGTGTAGTTCTGTAACTTTAAGGCCTATGTACAGTTGGCATATGCTTGTAATGCCTTTTGGCAGTTTGGACAATGCCAAAAAGGCCTTCATTAACTGGTATAGGAGGGGGATCTTCGATTACAAATGAATCAAGATCAAGCCCTAAAGTGCCGTCGATTTCCTCTTCTTCATTCAATTCCTCCTGCTCTGGAATGGGTGCAACATCCAATTTAGTCTTGCCCATAAGACTGATGGCAGGTCTGGATCCTTCCTGACTTGCACCAATGATCTGCTCATTGCCCAAGAGTGAATCTACATGTGGTAGCTCTTCAGACACTTGAGAAAGCTTCTAAGAGGAGAGAATGGGCTGATCTTGCCTCATAATTGAACTTTCCATGTTCTGGCTTATTCCAGGTCTGAAATCTTGCTCCCTTAGTGTTGAGATTGACCTATCTTTTTGCTCCTCCGAGCATGGAAATAGCTTACCATCCAAAAGTTTTTGGAACACTCCTAAATGTTGGCTGTTGCGCTCAGACCTAAGACTATTGCCATGATTTGTATCATTTAAGCCTTGCTGCTATTCGGGAATTCTCAAAGGGCTGAACTGAGACTCTTGCCCCTCGAGTCGAAGTCCTTGTCCTCCTTGCCCCCAAGTGCAAAGTTGTTGGAAGCTAAGGGTTGAGAGAAGCCTAGAGGTCTGGTGTGCTTGCTGGAAGCTTGTTAAGTCTCTTGCCTCTTGAGTCGAAGTCCTTGTCCTCCTTGCCCCCCGAGTGTAGGGTTTTTGGAAGCTAAGGGCTGAGAGAAGCCTGAAGGTTTGATGTGCTTACTAGAAGCTTGTTTAGACACATTTAGGCCTGAAGTTTGGCCTAAAATGCTAAATTGTGATATCCGTGGTGGAGAATGAGTTGACTTCATGTCTTCGATGGCCTTTTTGGAGTTGCTAAGACATTCTTTAACCTTACGCAAACATTCATCCCAGGGACAAGCCCACCATTTTGGAATTCATGTTGTTCGGGCAGGGCTGAATACATAATGTTTGAATAGCTATATGACTTGGTACTAAAGAGACCGTTTACCTCATAGCGTAATTGGCGATCATCCTCTTCAAGCCTATCAACTTCATCTTCAAGCCCTTGAATTTCATCGTTGTAGCGATTTTGCACGTCAAGAAACCAATCCTCCATAGGATTGAGTCGATGCCTCTCACAATCAAGGCAATCGATTTCGTCTTCAAACTCGTCGACTTTATCATCGCGCCAACGAATTTCTTCTTTACATCACCGGATCTCAACATCCAATTCAACGTACCGAATTGACATGCAAATGAATCAATGTAATACCCCTTGAAACGACTAGGGTCCCACTGGGCATGCCAATGAAAACTCTCGTTTTTGAAACACGTACGCCGAGCAAGGTGTGGATGCGTTTGCAGGCGTTGGTTGGTTCAGTGCGGGCATGCCAAGACTTCTAGCGCCTAACTTTGTGTTCCCCACTTTTTCGCCAGGTAGGCGTGAGCGGAAAATCCAATGGCGCGTGTGCGGTATGAGTGCGGGCGTGCCAGGACTTGTCGACGTCCAACGTATGGAAAGCATGAGTGCGCCTCGATCTGACTTCGTATGTAGTACGACTGTGTGTGACCCAAAGGGTGAGGCTACAATGAGGTTTGTGGTTTTGCCACAACGAGCGTGGACTTAGAATTTCCCAACCGTATGAGAAAAAGTAGAGAACATCGTAGAATAATTTTATTATGTCGTAATAATAAAATTGGGGGTACAAGAGAGACGGAATAACTCTATTATATCATAATAACAAAGTTGGGGTACAAGAGAGATAGAAACTCAAATTACTTGGAGAAGTAATCGAGTGAAGGTGAGAAAAGTGAGATAATAGCTTCACTGGGAAGGCTTTGATTTTTTAAGCGTGAGCTTGATTAGTGTGGAAACCCTTTTTACTTCTTGAGTTCCTCTATTTATAGGCAAGGCTTCACGGTTTTTTGCATGCAGATGAATTCTTTGCCTTCTCTCGGTGATGCCAAGTGTCCCATGTTGCCATTTTTTCCTCCAGAATGGCGGTAATGGGAAGTTAGCTTCCTGATGCACATACTTTTTCCAATCATGGGTAGTTATCAAAATGGTAATGGGCTTCTTCCATTCACTTCCCACGTGGATATCAAATATACTGTGCCATTTGACTAAGTCAAATGGCTTTCCCCAGAAAACCACTTCCTCCATTTCCTCATTTCGTGGAAACCAACAGATCATGGCCTGTTATCACATGGCCATTAATCTATAACCACCAATTAATTAATCTTTCCAATTAAAGGAACCTTCTGGATTATCAACATATTCCCATGGGTTACCGGTCTTCTCGAACTTAAGGCTTAAATAATAAGGCCCAATTTAGACTTTAGACCCATAGCCAACTAAAATTAACCGGACCCAATTAATATTATCTTCACCCATTAATTTTAGTCTAATACATCTCTACTTTTTGGCCCAATTTAATTAAAAAATAATTAAATGGTCTTCTAACGCTTGCCCAAGACTGGGTGCCAAAAATGGGTGTAAACACTTTGGATGACGATTGACATGAATCGTGACTTCTAACTTATAAGGCAATTGCGTGTGACCCAAAAAATAATGATTATAAGGAGGTTCGTGGTTTGCTACACGGTTGTGGACTTATAAATTCCTAGTCGTATAGGAAATGGAACGTAAATCATAAACTTTATTGCACCGGGATAAGAAAGTGGTACAAGAAAAGTAAAATTCAAACTACTTAAAGAAGTAAGTTCGAATGGGGTTTGAGTACGAGATACTCGATAGTCTACTTTGCTGAAATTAAGAAAGTGTTTTTAAGCGTTAGGCTTTGATTGGTGTTGGACCTTTTTCCGTCTTCAATTATGCTATTTATAGGCTCCAATGTTGTGCAGAAAAGAGCAAAGAAGTAGCCCGAATTGTGGAAGAGTGGCCGAATAAATTGAGATCATGGGGAGTGGGATTCTTGTACGTTGACAAGTGTCTCATGTCTTGGCAAAATAACGCCCTTCCTTTGCTCTTTGGATGCCAAGTGTCCACAATGGCTTGCAACTTCCAAGTAAAATGCCAACTGCTCCTCCTGATCGTGGGCCATTTCACATGCCCAAATTCTAAAATAAATCATAACCTCTCCAAATAATTACTTCTATGGAAAATTATTCGGTGTGACTCACTTTACTTGAGCTTTAATTAATTGGGTCTTGCTCCAAATTACAAAATTAATGTGACCCATTAATTTTTAGCCCGAGAAGCTCATAGAAATCAGCCCAATTTAATTAAAAATTCATTAAATAGCCCTTCAGCGCTGGTCCGAGATTTGGTGCCAAAAATGGACATAAACAATAGGTTATATCAGAAACAAGTATTTGTAAGCATGCTTTGATTAAACGCTTAACTGAAAGAAGTAAATAAAGAATCTTCTGCACAGCAAACACCACCGTACGATAGAGAGATGCACCGTACGGCACGGGTTCTCGTGGTCCACAGTTTAAAAATAATGTTAAAACAGATTATCTAGCATGTGATCATTTAAAGCATGCATGCATTTTTGTACATGAAACAACTAATGCTTATTTCAAAAGGGAATATAAAACTAAACATGTTTTGTTAACCCAAAAACCGTTTATCATAGCATCAGTTACTCCAAAACAGAAAACGGTACTTTACTGCAGATTGTGTGACATGAAAAGAATAACGAGGGCTAAACAAAAACTGTCCCCGGAAAATCTCTGCCGCACGGCACATATATGTGCCGTGGTGGACATATGCGAGATTCCAACTTTATTTTCATACAATGTTTAAATCATTTAGGCCCAGAACTGGTATGAGGAACCAATCCTAGTGGTTCCCCTCAGAACATAAGAACAGAAAATTGTACCTTCTTTTGGAATTAATGAACCCTTCTTTGAGACATTGTGACGATTGCAAGTCTTGTGACGCGGGCTTTAAGCAGATTCGTGGGCTTGGTATACTGTGGTGACAAGGTGTGAGCCTTGCATGCCTTTGAATTGGTTTGCCTTTTGAAATGGTTTTGAACGTGGTTTTTTGGAGAAAAGTTTGAGTTTTTTCTTTTTTTGGTGTTTGGAAGAGGTATGGGAATAAGTAAGGATTTTTCAGAGCATTTTGCAGTGTTTCTGGCTCTTTGGAATTGCTTTCTTCTCTATTTTTTTTCTCGTGTCTCTCCCTCTAAAACACCCTAGGTATTTATAGGAGAGTTTTTCAAAGGTTTTTGCTTGGTCTCCATACGCCTGTCAATGGACCGGATCCGATCCGAATCCGATAACGTCGATCCGATAATCCGAATCCATAATCCAAATACGGATCGGATTAAATCCGTTATCTATCCGAATCCGAACTTTATTTTTTACAATTTTTTTAAAAAACAGTAAAAAAAAATTTTTGAAAAAAAAAATGTTTAAATTGTGTTTTTATTTTTTTTCGGGAAATATTTTTTTTTGAAAAAAAATTGAATTTTTTGAAAAATATAATTTTTTTTTTGCTAAAATTTTTGAAGCAAAAAAGTTTTCGGATAGGATTCGGATTTTTCGGATTTGGATTACCACTATCAAATTCGAGTTTTATCGGATCCGGGTCTGTCGAATCCGGATCGGATCTGGCCCATTGACAGGCCTAGTCTCCAAGGCTGAACCGGCTTCCTGCAGACCTACGGCGGCCATGGCCGGCTAGGGGCCTGGCTATGATGGCCTAAAATGCTTTGGCCATTAATTTTGAAAAGGTGGTGCAAGTACTGATGTACCGTACGGTGGAGGGTGTCTACCATACGGTGGATATGTTTCCACAGGACTGGCTCAAGGTATTTGGATGCCCTAGATCAAGTGGTGGAATAGTGCCCTACATAAATTTTCTAATTTAAAAACAATAAACAGAAATACTTTTCTATATATAATTTTCATTCATATTACTCAACAAGGTAAATATTTCGGCCTTAATGGCTTGTGTGGTTGTAATAATATTCAATGGACTCAGGTTTGAATCACAGCAACCCCAATTTGTATGATAGGAGAAATTTTTTTTTTTGGCAAAAAGATACTACAAAAAAGTACCCAACCAGGATTTAGGCATCTTATGTAAAAGAACAAACACTTACCATTGAACCGCCAAAGGAGTTTGTATTATAGTTGCACATAGAAAATATATATACTTATCTAGGAAGGGGTGCCCCATTTTTTGCCTAAAATGTGAAGGCCCAAGGCGGCGGCCTCTTGGGCCTTCCCATTGGGCCGGCCCTCTGTCCACCATGCGGTGGAATTTGTAACCGCCCCAACTACAAGGCAGTTTGGGTGATGTATGAGTAACGTATGGTGGAGATGTTGGCCGTACGGTGGAGTTGATTGTAGGTTGACTTTGGATTTTTGAAAGATCCATTCCAAAATGGTATTATTTTCACACAAATTTTCTTTTATCATCGGGGACTTAAAAGATATCAAAGCATCTAAATTGGGGTGTCTACACACTCACTCCCAATATAGCCTCACAATCTCTTGTGTATCTCACTCTTTTCTGATACAAAAACAAGTAACCGTAGGTTCCGCTTTATAGCCCAGCTTGGAGCCCTGTTCTAAATGCCAGACATTGCCTTCAAGTCTAGAAGTTGGAACGAAGGGTGGAACTAGAAATTAATTCAGTCCTGGGCTAACTCAAAAAAAAAATCCAATGGGCAAAACAGTGTATATTATATGCATACGGGCAATCTCTAGGAAATGAGGCCTATAATTCATTTCATGCACCGCGCATATTGGTAGCACCATCATACCCTTGACCTCACATAATGTAGATTGTAACGAGTGAGGACATCGAATATCTATTTCTTAAGAGTTAATGTAGTGGTATCTTTAATATGCACAATATAAAAAAAGAAATGCTTCCGTGAATACCCTTGGACATTAACAAATCTCAAAACAAATAAAAAAAAAAAAGCTCCAGATTTTTTGTTGTTGTTCCATTATAATCTAAACCTATATAAAAGAGTAAGATTGTAAGAATCAATATTTTAAAATTTAAGCACACCACCAATGTTCTGCATTAATTAAATCAGTAAAAATCTAAGCACACTAGCCATTGCTCTACATTTAACAACATAAAAACAAATCTAAGCACACCAGTAAGTGCTATGCATTTAACAACATAGGTAAAAATCTAAGCACACCTACCAATGCTCTGTATAATAAGGAAATACTTACGGATCAAAAGCCTTGCGATTCAATGTATTTAAAATTCGATTTAAGAACATCGAGCACCGGAGGTTTCATGAAGTTCCTTTAGTCGATTTAACTGGGTTTGCAACTCTGAACAATCAACAAGGACCCAGCCCTTGACGGTAGTAGAGAGGGAGAGAACGAGAGAGAACACATAAAACAAAGAACGTAGGAGAGAGTGTGAGAACCTCTGTAATAGAGAGGCTAAGAGGGCTGAGCCAAAATGGGTTGGTCGGATGGGTTGGCCTAAAAGAAAAAATAGATTGGGCTAAAATTATATGGGATTAAGTTTTGGAAAAATGACGGTCAAGGACATGTTTTGATAATTAATATCCGCTAGGGATTTTTTCAGCATTAACAAATGTTCTTAGCTTGCCCTTGACGGGTATTAATTATCAAAACACGTCCTAAGCCGTCATTTTCTCTTAAGTTTTACATAATTAATTTTTTTTGTTTTTGTTTTTCTGAAAACCACCTGGGCCATTGCCCACCTTAGCCTTAGGTTGGTTCCACCCATGCCAGTTTAAGTAGCTGAGTGTCTCCACAAGTGGCTGGGAAGAGGTAACTGTTAGTGAGTGAGAGGTGTAGTCAAGACAGACGCACATGGATCTCACGGGAGCCCAAGTCCCTACTCGATTTTGTAAAGTTATATTAATATTTGAAAATATCTCAATTATATCCAAAAAATTTGTAAGAGTGTTCCATTAAAATTACCCTAGATTTCCTTTATGATGAAGATAGAGTGCAAAATTTTTACACTATCTTTTTGTGAGACTACACTCTTTCCCGTACGTTAATTATTAGCTTAAGAGATCGCCACTTCACACCCAGAGAGTGAAAACGATCCTTGCTTAAAATCGAATGGAGCCTACAAGACAAAAGACTCCAGAGAAGACCAGTTAGAGGAGACTTTGAAGAGGTAAAATGATCGTCAATACATAGAAGAAAACGAACCCCCACGGCACGGGAAATTCCATTCGTTCATCATACCCTTTGAACCACTTCATTTGACTTTTATTCAAAGGAAAAATACATGGTCTAACTATATTTTGCAAAAATAAAATGTTCTTATTAAGTTTTTATGGGTGTCCGATCAACTTAAATTTTTGCGTGAATAAATTATTTGACAATCTCTGTGTTATAAATGATTTGGATCATTGAGAAAAGATTCAAATGTCTCAATGATCCAAATGTGTGTGAATCATACTTTACGGTCCTAAATCGAACAAAGAAAAATTCTGGTTTAAAAAAAATAATAATATGAAATTTAGTGGAGGCGCGTGACCCCACGTGCCCCTTAGTAATTAAATCTGCCCCTGGCCCTCTCTCCACAACCTCAAAAGTCTTTTATACTTGCGTATCTCTCCTATCTCCCTAGGAACATTCTTCTTTGCGTATCCCTAGGTTTGGCTTCATGTTTCACATTTTCAGGGTAAATTTGGAGATAGTCAAAATATTCATCTTAGATTGTCGGTCTAACAAAATATCAAAATGTGATTTTAGCTTCCTTCTATTCTTGACCCATTCGTGGGGTTTTGGTTCGTGTTTCAAATTTTTAGGGTAAATTAGAAGATAGTCCAACTAATGAGCGGGGATCCTCCTCTCATGCGACCCTCATGTGATGCAGAATAGAATCCATCACGGTTCTAATTGATGATCTTAGCTATTTAGTTTGTAGTTCTTAATGTTTATATTTTTTTCACTATCAAATAGTCCCTCTATTGTCGGACTATTTATAACCACCTCGAACTAGTTCTACTAACAAACGGACTGTTAAAATTCCTTACACTCATAATCTGATTTCACTGAACTTCGTTTTTTATTACCTTTTTTTGCCTTTATTCAACAATTTTTTTGCTTTCGTTAGTTTGTCATTATATATTTTTTTGGATTAAGAGTAGACGAACTTAAAAAGTAAAAAATATGCCCAAAAGCTTAAAAAAGTTCACTAAAGACAAAATAACCTAAAACAAACAAAGTTTTTATTCATAATTTGTTCTTTTTTTGTTATTCTCGTCAAGGTGAATAAATAATTTGAATAATTTAACGAAAAATAACCAAAGTGAATTTTTTGGAATAGATATAAAAAATAATCCACTTGTGAGAGGTGGATTATTATCCAGAATTTTGAATATAGACAAATAAATTTTGAATAGAGAAATCACCTCTCAGTTTGCAAGCTTGCCATTACACCAAAGATGTAACCTATTGATATTTCCGTTTGACCAAAAAAAAAAGGTGTAACCTATTGGCCTTTAAGAAATCAACGGTTCATTTTTTGTTTTTCAATCCCATGGTGAAGAATATGTTAGTACAATTCGGAAGCATCATGGTCCCGAATCATTGAGTGCATCATAGCCTGAGCCAAAAAAAACAGGAGAGAGAGAGAGATCAGCATCAAAGGGGAAAATAATTAAAAAAGGTTTTGAGAGTGAATACTTTAGAGCATCCACAGTGGAATAATCAAAAGTGGATAATCAAAAGTTACCACATCACCTTTTGATTATCTATTTAAGAGATTGTTAAAGTTAGCAATATAGAGGTCCACAATGGTACAATCAAAATTGAATAACCAAAACTTACCACATCACATTTTTAAGTTATAAAAATTTAGAAATCGTGACATAGAAAATAATTTTTTTTAAATAGTTTTCAAACTAATAAAAATAGGTTATTCGAAAAGAGAAAATAGTTTTTTGAAAATTTTGATTAAAAAAAAGTTTTCATGAAAAAGTTAAAAAAATAGTTTTTGAATAGAAAATGTTTTTTTTTTTTCAAAAGAACAATTTTTGAAAGAAAAAAATTTAATAAAAAAACTGTTTTGAAATAAAAAATGGAAAAAACAGTTTTAATAAAAAAAAACGTGTAAAAAAACCATTTTTGCAAAAACAATAAAAAACTGTTTTTAAAAGTTTTTTTGTTATAAACATGTTGAAAATGAAATAAAGAAGGTTTTTGTGTAATGATAGTGTATTTGATTGAGGAAATGTGAAGACAATTAAATTTGATTATTGGCAAAAGGCTGGTAGTTTTGACTATCCAATGGTCAAAACTTGATGAGTTGCTAGGATGTTTTTAAATTTGGTTATTCAAATGTGAGCTCTTTTTGAGCAAATGTTGCTAACCTTATAAACCTTTTTGTTTTGATTATACCACTGTGGATGCTTTTACTTGTCAAAAGTACCGAGTTACTGTAGCTCGGACTATTTTACAGACCCTTTGTTGAGGCTGGGGGGATGCCAATTTTGTGTATTTGCCTAGCTATTTTTGGCTAAAATGACATTTTACCTGAGCTTGTGCACATGCTCTGAA
>BPLS01028961.1:150551-164707 GCA_019656275.1 Rhododendron kiyosumense | reverse complement strand
GAATTTCTGTGGTTCCTTTTTTCCTCTTTCTTTCCCATCATTGAAAAATCTGGCACCGTCCAAAGCTCTATGTAAACGTGATCAGTAAGTCTTCACTAACCAATGGGCTCCAGTCGCCCTTACCCCTGTACTTTCCATGTGGGAGCTTGGATGGATCTAGAAATATAATCTAGTGAGGTATCTGTCAATCATAATAGAGAAAATTTATTTTTTTAGTCAACCACACAGTAACATCATACAAGTAAGGTATACATTATTAACTATAAAAGTTTATAACATATAGTTATATACTATAAGTGAAATTAGGTAAAAATGAACACAAAATTTCATACAAAATTTTAAAGTATATTTAAAGTGAACATCGGCAAATTGTAGAATGATTGAGCTAGTTTTATTAATGACTTTATTTTGAAATATTTTTCTCAGGCAGTTAAAAATAAAGAGAAACAAGAAAAAATAGCTTCAAATAGACAAACAACTCATAAAACAAGCGGAGTATAAATGTATCATATGATGAAATTCAGACATAAAATTAATTCTATAGGTTTATTTTCGCGATATATGCAAGTGGGTATATTTATATATGAACATACTTTTATAATTATGCTAATATATAAAAAAATATTTTATTTTCAAGTGGGGACATACATTCGAGTGGAGCTCGTGCATAGATTTTAATATCGGCTGGTACGAACCGTATCGGCCGGTTCGTACCGGAATTTGAGGGGTCCGGTTCGGATATTGGCCGGTATAACGGGGAGACTCTGAATCGCAGGCGAACCGGCCGGAAACCGGTACGTATCGGTCTGTAACGGATTTAGTGGCCCGGTTCGGCCGGTTCGTCTTGGGAAGGGAAAAAAAATCAGAATTTGAGGAAGAGGAAAAAAACATTTCGGGAAGAAAGAAAAAAAAATCAGAATTTTAGGAAGGGGAAAATCACCTCTTATTTAGTCATTTGCCTTCTTCATTGCCGTCCTTTTCGCCGTTGTTATCGTCATCGCCATCGCTGTCGTGGCCGCCTTCATCGTCCCCTCTCTCTCTCTCTCTCTCAAACGCCGTTCTTGCCATTCTGCCCTCCCTAATCCCCCATCTTCATCTCCTCTTCGTACATGCACAGAACGGGAAAAAATGGGAAATAGAGAGAGGAAAAAAATTATGGCCGGAGTTATCATTTAAGTAGAGAGAGAGAGAGAGAGAGAGAGAGAGAGAAGTACCGTTGCCGTCGTCGTCGGTGTGAATCTGCTCGTTCGAAATTTGCCGGTTGTCCATGGGTGCCGGTCGTCCATGGGGGAAAGTGGGTGGGAAAAAGTGGGTGGTTTTGAAGTCAGAGTGAGAGAGAGAGATGGGGTTGGGTACAAAACTGTGTACAAAAGCAACAAAACTGTGGGCCGGTTACATTTAATAAAATCTGACCCTTTTATTTGTTTTTTTTTACTCCCATTTGGTTGTGTACAAAATTAAATATTCAATAAACAAAATAGATAATAAAACAATTTAAGAACATAAAATTTATTATTTTTTTTAAATTATTAAAATAACTAAATTATTAGTAAACAAATTATTGTTACTTAATTGTGATAAAGTAATTAATTTTATTAGATTGTGTAATAATATATTCAAATTGCCGCCTATTTTTTGAGCGTGTGACACATCTCCTTGAGTCCTCATTCACAAACCCACTAAACTGCAAATTCATTTAAAGTAGATAGAAGTTTTGTAACTTGCCAATGTGGAACTAGAAAAAAACAACATATTATACAAATACACACTAAAGTTCCAATAGAAACTAGATGTGGCTAGCGATTATGTAATCTAAAACCTCTATGTTTCATCTTACTTTTGCTGTTCATGTCAATTAAATCGAAACTCATAATGTTGCATTTGTCTCATATTTGTAAAATCTTATTGACTTGCGGGTTTTGATAAATTATCGGATATTTCACATGAAGAGAATGGGCTATTACATGTCTCAAATTAATTAAAATGTGATAATTTAATTTAAGCCAATGTTGGGGGCAAAAGCCGCAAAAGTATATTTTTCAAGTTTTATACATGTTGCTGATGATTTTTAAAAATTCAAGACCGCAACACCCGATTCCTGCGACGTATCACCGATACGTCCCGATACCGATATACCGAGACCGATACCGCGACGGCGACCGATACTGCGATTTAAAACTATGGGCTCGTGCCCCGTATGACCCCCTTTGAGTCCGTCCTAGCGTGGGAGGCCAAGAATTGAGCCCCATCGTGAGCGTTTGGAATTTAGGGATATGTAAGGGTCATCATTTAGCCCGAGGGCCCGCGACCCGCCCAAAGCCTGGGCCGGGCTTTTACCCGGCCCGAGCCTGTAAAACGGGCGGGCTAGCCCGGCCCTTAGTTTGTAATGGGCGGGCTTGGGCCTATGAATTTTTACTTGGCTTGCCCGTAGGCCTAGCCCGTGAGCCCACCCGTGGTACCCGTCCAAAAGCCCACCAACGGGCTTGCCTATTAGCCCAAAATCCCACAAAACCCTTTCTTTTTTCCCTTAGTTTAGTTTTGCCCAAAGAAATTTAAGCTCGCCCGGCTTTTGGCCCGCGGGACCGCCAATTGGGCTAGCCCGTGGGCCGGGCTTGGGCTTCAATTTATGGTAGGTGGCCCGGCCCGCTGGGCCTGCCAAAAAGAAAAAGCCCGGTCGGCCCGGCCCGTGGGTGGGCTTGGGCAACGACTAGGCGGGCTGGGCGGGCCCGGCCCGGCCGGATGATGACCCTTAGGGATATGGATAGCCTCTGAAACCTCATGTGAACTAATCTATTAAAACTTTGCTAACCCATTGATATATACAATATTATAAGGGAAAAAAAAAAAAAGTCTTCACTACTGAAGCTAAAAAACACATGATATCTGCATAGAGTGTGGTAATATATTTTAATAAAATTATGAATAACATTATAAAACAGGATTACACCTTAGAAAAGCCCTAGCTAGCCCCACTCGTATGTCGGTGTTCATTTTGAGCGAGAGGTATGTGAGAATCAGAGTGATACTGATAAGATCAAAGGCGAGCTTTTTCGCCGTGGATTGCTGTTTCCAGTTAATGGTTCAGAACTTCAAAATCGATGCCAAAACTCCAGTCACCAATAAGATCATGAGTTTTAGTGATTCTTTTTTTCCCTATTTGTACATACTATATTTGTTCCGGAAATTCAGCTTCAATAGCATAAATCCCGATTTCTCTCTCTTTCTCTCTCAAATAGCATAAATCCCGATTTCATTCCTTCGACTCGGAAGCATTTCCAAACTCAAATCTGCCACCAAAATTGTTGTAAGCTAGCCCCACTGTGGTCCTTGTATTTTCATGGTGCTATTTTGGGTTTCAACTTATAACCACTTCGAATTCAAAGATGCTCAATGAGCATACAAGTCAATAATAATAATAATCTCAAAAACCATGGGTGTTAATTCAGCACTAGTGACATGCAAAATCAGACTTGACCCAGTTTGTCTTCGCTGTGGTATAGTGGAATAATCAATTGCGCATGTTCTTTTTTAGTGTGAGGTTGCAATCAAAGTATGGATTCACTCTCTGTTTCGGCTAAGACCTGAAGAGCTACTCGAGTGTAGGCACATGGTTGATTGGTGGGAATGCATCTATGATTGTATTACACTTTTTTGTCTGCCTTCTCCTTTCTTGCGTATGATTTTTCTTTACTGTTGGTGGATTTGGCGGGCAAGGAACAACTTTATTTTTAATAGAAAATTTTGCGTTACGGATGCTGTTAGTAGGAAAGCGCAAGGGGATTTTCATAAATTCAAGGATGCAAATATTAGGGTTCCCCATCCCCCCTCGAATCCCCCTCCCTTGGGAACCTTGGTATGGCAGCGACCTGAGAGGAATGTGCAGAAGCTAAACGTCGATGCGGCGGTTTGCAGGAGCTCAAGTACTATTGGCACAGGGGCAGTGGCTCGAAGGGACGATGGTCGAGTTATTGGTATTTTTTTGGCTCTTCATGATGGGATCAACTCGCCCAGAATTGCGGAGGCTTTGGCCATTCGGGATGGATTGAATTTGGGGATTGCTCTAAAATGTCCTAAGGTGCTTATCGAATCGGATGCGGAGGCAATTGTGAGGAAATGCGATGACAATCAAGTCCCTCCCTCCAATATTGCAGTAGTTATTCATGATTGCTAAGTCTTGAAGAATTCATTCAGTTCTTGTGATTTTGGTTTTGTTAAACGTGATTATAACAGGGTTGCACATTGTTGTGCTCAGAAAGTCCTTTCCAATGGCATGTCCGGCTTGTGGACATCCATTTTATCCCCATGGGGTTTGCATCTCTCTGATATTTAGGCTCTGCCTATCAGATGAATAAAATTCTTCTCACCCTTTGTTAAAAAAAAAAATTTGAGTGATTTCATGCTCAGTTTTGTCTTTTATAAAAAAAAATTATGAGCAAAATATATGAGACAGTGTTATAAAACAGGTGAGATTAAATGACCCCAAAAACAAAAAAAGGCAGTAAAAATTTGTCTTTTTTCATTTTTATGTCTTTAGGTAATTTTATGCAATTTTTGGTGATAACATTTTACTTTTAAATTTCATAAGATAGTCAAGTCGAATAATTAGTCTAAAAAATTTAATGCAAATCTGACAACAAACAACACGACTAGAAAAACACTGACAATATTAAATAAATAAATAAAAACTCCAAGCACACCCTGACTTCACATACAAGTTGTGGCTGTGAAAAAAAGGTGACAAGGCCAGAAAAAAAAAAACTATTTCTAGATTTATTCACCGCTCATTGACGAAAATAGCCTTACAACAAATATAATAAATGGACATAACAAATATAAAAAAATTCAATTCAATTCAATTTTGTACATCTAGGGCACCGCAAATGCATATTGGCGACGGCCAAAGCAGCTACTCGTGGTGGCATGGCATTTAAACCAAAACTAGGTCAATTTTCGCCACAGAGAACCCTTGGACTGAGAATGGCACCTCACCCTGGGAAAACTAATACGGGCCTTTTGGGGGTTCCCATCAACAAGTGAATGCTCATAAATCTCTTTACACTCTTGTACAACCTATTGGATATAGAGAAAATTTCATCTTCCAAAAAAAAGCAAAAAAATGTCATCTACTACTATATATGTGACGTGACGTAGCGGAATTCACGAGTAAATAGTCACTACAAGAAATTTGGGATCTATCAGCGCTTGCAAAAAATGCCACAATAGGAGATCTATACCAACGCTTTTTCCAGCCACTGCTAGAATAGGGCTTTCCTAGTGCCCAAAGCAAATGCGCTGGAATAGGCTGACCATTTCCTAACGCCCAAGCAAAAGCGCTGGAATAGACCCCTCCTTTCCCAGCGCCCTAGAAAAAGCGCTGGAATAGACCCTATGAAAAAACAAACTCGTCCTAATCATGGAGTAGCTAATAATATTACTATATGTTATACATTTTTAATACCATTTGATACGATTATTTAGCGGATCTCAATAAAACCAAACTACTTTAATAGTTGAGGCTGTTGATTTTGTTGTGCTTTTTGATTAAATCATTATCATAAAAATTTGACTTGATCGGGTTTAGAAAGCTCCTTGATTGGGACACAATTTATTTTTTGGATGATAGTTATCGTCTGATCAAATATATAAAGATACCCGATCAACTTAATTCTTGGTAAGAATTGTCACGCTCTCGATTTTTAACATAAATATAATTTATTTTCATGATGAAAACCCTCATATTAATCCGTACGATATCCAAAAGACTACAATAATACTATTCACAAAATAATACTTCCAAGTCCAAGCGATTTTCAAATATTACATCATCGGCTTAATGGCCCAAATTTACTTAGGTAACAAGTGTTATGAGATTTAAGAATTTACAAATATTCCTTAATCAAAAGAATTACAATTTAAGTTACAAAAGACTACTTTCAAAATATATTTACAAAGATGAATAGGCAAACCCCTTCGGTTAGCTTTCAAAGGGGTATATACACACTCCAAGCATTCCATGACAATAACTTGCAATATACCTGAAAATGATAGGTTGAGCAATACTAGCCCAGTAGAAAAGTCTACGCAAACTCTATATGCAAATGTAATGAGAGATGCCGAGCAAACACAGACTTTTGAATAACAGAGGAGCATAGATAAGACAGAAGCACTGTATAAGAATCAAAAAACTTAAACGAACACTTCACTCTTATTAATCAACCTATCGTTGTCTTTTGAATTCTTTTATGTCAGATATTTTCATCAATAGTCACTAGGGTCACCTCCGGTCTAGTTCCCTCAAGCGTAGGGTCACCCCGAGTCTATTCCCTCAATAATAGTAATCAGTTGGGTCATCTCAGGTCTAGTTCCCTCGAGCGCAGGGTCACCCCGAGTCTATTCCCTCAATAGTAGTAATCAGTTGGGTCACCTCAGGTCTAGTTCCCTCGAGCGCAAGGTCACCCCGAGTCTATTCCCTCAATAGTATTAATCAGTTGGGTCACCTCAGGTCTAGTTCCCTCGAGTGCAGGGTCACCCCGAGTCTATTCCCTCAATTTCGACCCCTTGGGTCACTTTTCACACCTGTCATAAACATCATCATTTCATAATCAATTTCATAATCCCTTTGACACTTATACCACAGAATTTTAATTAACCATTACGTGACTCCACAAGTCTACACATCTATGCCTCCTCATTTGTTTACATACCCGCATCTTATATGATGTACTATGCCCATACATAAAATCCTACAATACTCTGACCATTAGTTATCCACCTTCGTTCCGCTTCCCATTTCACAAACATCCACTCATTCCATCGAATCCAAGGCCATTTGACCAATCGCATGGTATCTCAAGACCAACAATCTACCATATCGCATGTAATCAAATGCACCCGTCCTCACCGTACCACTAAGTACACCCCTTTATCTTCACATACCACATGTCGACCTTCAACTAGACTCTGCGATGACCGGTCTTCTAGTTTCTATACTTGAAGTCCGTATAGCATATACTAAGGGAATCTAAAGAACTCTATGAGTTCAGAGAAGACGGATTGCAACACAACTCGTCGGATCCCTAGACATGTTCAAGTGTGTCATTCATATTTCAATGTGCATTAACGTCTATTGGATACCACTCTAAGTGAGATATGAGTAATACTCTCCAAGCACTTGAAAGAATGTGGAAACAAACCCGTTCGAGTTGATGAAGCTTCAAATGCAAGTTGGAGGATATAGGAAAGCAGCTGAAAGATACTGCAGGAGCTCAAACTCCTATCGGTAGGTAGGACTCAGATACTGCAGCAGCTCAAGAAAGTAGCTGAAAGATACTGCAGCAACTCAAACTCCTACCGATAGGTAAACAAGTCCTACCGATACAACTTGGCCTATCTTTCAGTAGCTCAAACTCCTACCGATAGGTAAACAAGTTCTATTGGTAGAACTTGGCCTACCGGTAGATGAAAAGTTTCTACCGGTAGAAACTGAAAACAGAAAGGCCAACATTTCAAATTTGTGCTTGACCTACCGGTGGCCAACATTTGAGATTTACCTACCGATAGGTAAACAAGTCCTACCGGTAGAACTTGGCCTACCGGTAGAAACTGAAAACAGAAAGGCCAACATTTCAAATTTGTGCTTGACCTACCGGTGGCCAACATTTGAGATTTACCAGTAGGTAATGAAGACCTACCGGTAGAAATTGAATACGTAGAGCAGCTTTTGAGCTGCTGCTATACGTTTGAGCTGGTTACGTAGAATTTCTCACTTGCTCTACCGGTAGGGAAAAAAGCTCCTACCAGTAGGGAACTGATTTTCTGGCAAAGTAACAACGCTCTACGGGTAGGAAGGACGGGCCTACTGGTAGGAAAACGGAAAAATAGCCGATTCTTACAATAACAGCAGAATTTCAATCCAAGATTAAATACAACAATACAAGCACAATTTTCAGCACCAAATCACTCATAAAACATTTAAAGAGAGGTAGAATTTCCTACCTCGAGTATCCAAGCCGAAACCAAAGAGATTGAGCAAGCCCTAGCTTCCGGAAGCCAAACCGAACAAGATACACCGAACCGAGCTCTATCCAACGAGATACGAGCTCTAATACGCAAGTAGAAGATGGTGTTGAGGTTGATTGTTGTGGGTTTTAAGTTTGGAGGAGAGTTTTTGGGTGAGGGAGTGAGAGAGGTAGAGAGAGCCGGGAGGGAGAGAGAGAGAGAGAGAGAGAGAGAGAACGGGAGAGAGAATGAGATGGGGGGTTATAAGAATTAATTTCCCCTGGCACACACTTATACACACATGCACCCTATCACACTAACACCCACATTTTCAAACTCTAGCACATTGACCCACAACTACAATTTTCACATTAAACCATTCTTTGTCCACTTATAAAACGTTAAATTTTAACAGAAATTTACGGGTCTCTACAAGAATGATGAATTCAAATATATGTAAAAGATAGACGGTTCGAATAGAAAAATAAAGGCTTTGGTGGGGGTCGGGTCTTGCAATCTAATTCTTTAATGTCTTGGAATGCATCAAATATTGTTAGATCAAGCGGTCGCCGACATCCGATGGTCTTTGTTTTTTGTGACAACAATAAAATCAGCAAGACGTAAAATCCTAACGGTTCAGATCGATCACAGTAAAAATTGAGTTGGTAATGGCTTTTAAATTCTATACGTTCAATGTAATCGTTAACAAACTAAATCTTATGTTATACTTGAACGTACGGTAGCCATTCAATTGCGACACAATTACAATGATCCAGACCGTTGCTTTTGTTTTCCTTGTTGATTATAGCATTCTCGTAAAAATTTGCCTCAATCGGGTTTAAAAAACATCTTTATTAAGACACAATTTCATTAACAAAATGGGTTTTTCTGGTCGATCACGTCTATAGCAATACTCAATTAACTTTGTTTTTGGTACAAATGATGTTCTCCATGATATGTAAAAGATGGACGATTCCGATCGAGAAAAAAAGACTCAGATGGAGGCGGGTATTACAATCTAATACGTACTTTAATAGCTTGGGATGTATCAAATGTTGTCCGATCAGCCGGTTGTCACACCCCAAAAATGAGAAGTGACCGGCTGTGAACCATGAGGCTAATCCATGGAACACGCAGCTTGAATAAATCAAAGTAACCGAAAATCAAATGATCACTTTTTCGTTATTAATCAAATCTAAAGCCAAATGTGTCTCATCATAAATATGGGGCACAATCATCCCATGAACCAAACAATATCCAGTGATCTAACAATAATAAAAAGAATTTGTTATCTAGCAATTGTTTCGAATGCGGAAGCGATTTTTAAATTAAAACTAAAGCGAGACACCCTAAGGAGGTCAACCAAAATAAATCCCCGAGATGTCGCCAGAGTCCTTCTCTAACTCCCCAACTTGCCTGAAAGAGAAGTTGGAATAAATCCATCAGCTAACGAGCTTAGTGAATAGCGAGTATGTATATTAAATAAAGTTGAAAACGAGGATGAAAATAATTTACCATTAAACATAATTTGGCATACGAGGTGTCCAATAGAATAATAAATTAATCAATGAAGCATTTAATCAAATAAATATTCTTGGTGGTGATCACAAAAATAACTCCATTAACAATGGGGAACCACAATCAAACAATACCATGGCCAAAATAAATCTCAACAAAATTGGATCAAATATCGAACTTAAAGTCACCAGGGTTGGCAGCCCGTGGTACTTTTCCCTAAGACGATCCGGCGAAAGAAAGCCGTTGAGCATTAGGGTTACCGGCCTAACACGGTTTTTTTCCCAATGGCCAGGGTCACCAACACGAGAAGGAATAAATTCCTTGGACTCTCAAAATAAATGTTCCCATTAATATCCACCAAGTTCTCACCAAAAAGAATATTAACAATTGATCTCAGAAAATTCATCACATGCCAATTTATAGAACAACTTATAAACAGTTTTGAGTGTCTGAATAACATTTATATAAATTTCTGAAGGAAATACTTTTAAGGGACATAGGGATCTTTCAAAAATACGTAACATACTTAACTACACACTTGGATCCAAAGTAATGCAATCGAACAACGCAAAACGAGTCTAGCATGAACAAAGAATCATAGATATATAATTATCACTAACTGGGCCAATATATCAATAGCAAAGAAAGACCACCTAAAAGAATATTTTACTAACCTAGACTAATTACCCAAATTACTAGACAACTAGCAACCCAAAACTCTAATTTACTATACCCACAGCAGTAACCAAAATCCACCCACGGAAACTCCAAGGATTTCTTTATTTTTTAAGAACAATATCATGAGTACACCACCGGTCTTCATCCGAAACTCCCAAAACAAGCAACCCCAATATAAAACTGGACTTTGTTTCTACCACCAGCCAAAGAATGACACAAATCACCACCTCAATTTGCCCTTCACAGCCACGCACCACACCTCCTGATCCCATACCCAAACTCCACCGCTTCATAAGTCAATATGATTAACAGAAAACGATTGGTGCCAAAAGAATGGAACTTAATTAATCTCACAGTAATCCCATTGTTCGATGCCTTTCAAAAGTCCAACTTTACTCCAGTCCATGAACTACAAATGATGGGAAAAGAACAAGAATAAAGAGGAAAAAGAACGCTTACCCAACCGATCACCAATCAGCCGAAAGCAAAAGTGCTTCGCTCTACAACTTAGTCCCCTCGGCTTCTCCTCTCAAATTTCCTATCTCGAACGCTCTCTCCAAATAAAAGTCCTACTCTGTTAAAATATCTCCTAAAAGTACGTTTGTAAAACTATCCACTACTATCGTTGTATCCTAAATTATAGCTAATCAGTTTACCAAAACTTAAATAAAATGTATCACAAATATATAAAATTACCATTAGTTACCACTATTTAATCCAAAATCAATCTCATGCTCCAAAAATTATAACCACGACAACAATATCCATAGAACGCACAAATAATTAATTGGGACCCACACCATAACACTTCCAATTAATAAACGGCTAAAATAATTAATTAAATAAATAAAAATGTTAGGCCGTAACAGCGGTTGCCGATATCTGATGATCTTTAATTTTGGTGATAATGATAGAATCAGTAAGACATGAAATTCTAATGGTTCAGATTGATCATTATTTTACTATAGTTGGCTTACTAAGTTTGGAATTCATTCGCACTGCTAGATATGAGGACACTATAATGCTGTGTTTAGTTTGTGTTTTGAAAAGTATTTTGAAAAATAGTAGGGGTAATAAGTAGAGAGAAATAGAGAGAAAAATGTTAAAAATAAAAAAAATCTAGAGAGAATTTTTTGAAAAATTCTTTTTGAATTGTGAAAGGAACAAGGCATTAATTATTTTGGCCCTAATTCACCAAAATACTTGAAATCCCTGCATATCGCGCCTCCCTCGAAACAGATGGCGCTAAAGGGGAATCCCCAAATCCCGCCTCTCTCCCTCTCGCTCTCTCTTGCCTGCAGTTCCTCCTTCCTCCGTCTCTCTCAACGGCCTCCATCCCCACCACTCCATGCGTCACAGTCCTCCAAGCCCTCCCTCGTCTGATCTCAACGGTTAGTGATGCATCTCTCTCTCTCTCTCACACAAACACACACACAAACACGCACGCACCCCACCTACCTCGGTCGCAAACCACGCCGTTTTCGGCCAGCACTCTTGGAACCGAACACCTCTATTTCCTTGATTTTTTGCCCTACTGACATCATACTATAGTTCAATCAACATTAATAGGTAGAATGTAGTGCTTCAGGTGGGTTTTCGGCTCTGCATGGACGAATCTTATTTTATCTTTGTTCCAAATGACCAGATTTTTTGTTCTATAGCCAGAGATTTGTTGTATTGGCGTGTGTATGTATATACAGGTGAGGGGATGTATATAGGGATGTATATGCAGGTGGGTTTTGGGTTCTATAGCCAGACATTTGTTGGTTTTTTTTAATTTATTATTAGGTTGTTAGTTGATTGTTGTTGATATAAATGGGTATAGATTGCTATGAATGAATTGTTTCTTTTTTTATTATTGGGTTGTTATTTGGTTGTTCTATGTTTAGTTATTGAGAAACTACTGAGACTGTAACTTGTAGTGAATGAGAAAGGCAAAAGTGCATAGCATAATAGTTAGTTTAGCTGATTCTTAGGTTTAGGGAAGAAACTGTGAAATGGAATTGAGAATCTTGTTTTTCTATGTTGGTTAGTATTATTTTCAGCTCAAAATGGGTAGTGGTGATTTAAGTTATAGCTTGTTTGATCTATGGTACGAACACAGGCTCACTCCCTATGTGGAGTCGCGGCACTCGTTGCCACTTCCGAACCTAGCATACAACACATAAATCCACACATGTGAGTATTAGTATAGAGATGCTCATAAAAATGAACACTAGCAACCGCTTTCTCTATACTCTCTCTCTCTCCTTAACTAAATATAGCAATCGATTCCCACTTCTCCAATACAAGTTGTTGCAGATTCAGTTGCAATTCAGCTCTTAGTACTCATTCACAGCAGTCAAAAAGTTTATTTTCAGCATCTAACATATAATTCCTGCATCTACACATCCAGTTTTAACATACATGCACTCAGACATACTCCTATATGAATTCGATTCACGTGAAAAAAAGGTGTAAGGATTGAAGTGTTAAAAGGGAAAACTAATGGGATGTGCTTTGACCAACTTGTATTGTAGTTGGGAGTAACCTTGTGCATAGAGACATGTATATGCATGCACACAGACATATATGAATTCCTAAACCTTTTTACCAAATCCGTATGGAAAAGTAGAACACCTTATTGATAGTCTGTTGCAACTCTTTGTCAGAAACCAAGTATTGGTTGTACTTTTTCTTGAACTCTATCTACGCAATGTTTTGTCCGCACTTGACAATCTCACTCTTGTTCCTTGATTTTAAAAACGCAGGATGCTGTGGAGTATGCTGAATGTGAAGCCATTGTAAAGGAATTTCCTCCATTTCGAGAGGCTATGAAGAGGAGGGGTATTGAGGATATGGGTCTTGTGATGGTAGATCCATGGTTAGTTGCAGCATTCTGCATCTCTAACATGTAGTTTTAGATTATGTTTGTGCTGCTTTTCATGCTCCGTGATGCAATTTCTTTTTGACAGGTGTGTTGGGTATCATGGTGAAGCTGATGCTCCTAACCGTAGGCTTGCTAAACCACTAATCTTTTGTAGAACTGAAAGTGATTGTCCTATGGAAAATGGTTATGCTCGACCTGTTGAAGGAATATTTGTACTAGTAGATATGCAAAATATGGTTGTGTGGTTGAATTTGAAGACCATAAATTTGTTCCTCTACCGCCTGCTGATCCTTTGAGAAATTATACTCCTGGTGAAACACGGGGAGGTGTTGATCGGAGTGATGTGAAACCCCTCCAAATTATTCAGCCCGAAGGCCCAAGCTTCCGTGTTGATGGGAGCTTTGTTCAAAGGCAGAGCAGAAGGTACTTAAATGTCTCTTCAAATTAGGGATCTGATGTATCTTAAAGTGTTCAAAACTTAATATTCATTGCTTATGTCACGCCCTCGATTTTTAACATAATTAAATATTACATTTCAATAAAAGAAACCTCGCATATCAGATACGTTAACCAAAGGAGTTTCCCACCTGTTTAATTTACAAGACAAATCCTTAAGTTTAGACAATTACAACTTCAATCCAAAGAAAACTCAAGAGTAATTAATTATAAGATCATCTTTTACAAAATGAAATCGACACCAAGATGACAAAATAGTAATGACGTCAGCTTCCAAAAGTCCATCATTGCCAAGCACACAATGCATACAGTCTATTGCCCAGTGTCTGAACCTGAAAAGAAAGATTTGGTTGAGCTACACTAGCCCAATAGAGAAATCTACACAACCATTATATGCAAATGGGATGACTGGTAGGATGAATAACAAAAGCAGGAGTGAATAACAGAAGCGAGGTACGATATCTCAATGGAAAAACAAAACACGACTAGTAGTTTTCCCAACGTCAATGACATAAATGAAGTACCATAACTACACACCACGACTCTAAGCTAACCACAACACCCTATTCCGAATACTCTATCCTCTCTTCGACTTCACTTTAGTCATAACGTCACACGTTTAAAGAAAAGAACCTGT
>BPLS01028961.1:111461-135551 GCA_019656275.1 Rhododendron kiyosumense | reverse complement strand
CAATGAATGAAACATCAGAAAATTATTCAACAATTGTGTCTTTTACATCTGCGTAGGGCTGTGGTTTAGGACTTGTTCTTCTTATTACTTTGTACTGTTTTTTTCCTTTTGAGTGGAATTCTTATCAACTCCGAGTTGAGTTGCAGATGATTGTCGTGGGGCAAGGTGCCAACATAGTTGGGATGTTGCTTTTGCGTTGTGATGCTTTTCCTCATGCCTTGCTTGTAATCCGTTTTTCTTATCAATTAAATTTTGTTTTTCTCTGTTAAAAAAAAAAAAACACTGCATAAGCCACTAATGCAAGAGAGAAACATTTCAGCTTATTCAGCAGCAAACAAAACATTATTCATTAGGAGACAATTATAATATACGAAATACCACACTGCATTAGCCACTAATGCAAGAGAAAAACATACAGAATTTTTACACTTTGCCAAATGTTTTCCAACAAGGATAAGTTGTTAAGATCACGGGGAATGCATATATTCACGGATTACAGTATGCAAGAGTTAGTTCTAACAAGGAATGTTGTAAATTCCCGACTTTTTCTTGGATTCAATAGCCAAGTACTGGTAAAAAAAATGCAGGGCTTTCACCTCACCATTTGTAGAATGCAGTCATTTCATAGAAATTCCATATGCGCAGATCATTATCAGAGACTCCATATCTCACATCTCTGCAATTGCTCAAGATTTGGACAACTAGCTAGGACCAGCATTTTTAAAAATGTAAGCGGCTTCCAGGAAGCTTCTTTCAGAATTTTGCTGTTGTTCAAATCTACCAAAACAAGTCATTCTAGGCATCTAGTAAAAAGGAGTAATATATCTTGGTGCCTTCCCATACATATTTTTGAAGCTGCTGTACCACATGTCGAGCAATAAGGCTTCCAAAGGGAAACCACTAGGTATAGATTCCAGAGTAATTAAACTCACACCAGCGCAATGATCTTAATCCTTTGGCAAAATTCTTGATGTTCGACTACTATGTACATGATTGAGCCGCATATGTTTCAGTTTGCACAACCTTGAAAATGCATCAGCTTCCAAATCAACTTGATTTGCATTAATTTATGGACCAGTGGCTTTCAGGTCAGAGAAGAAGGCACTGAAACAATGTCTTTTGGGTGAACTTAGCAAATCTTACAACAATGATTTATCAGGGAACTCTTCAAAGGGACTTTTCCTACTGACGCAAGACCCAAACTCAAACACAATCTATTTCACAGTCACAAAAAATTACGATGCATGAAGAGTAACGCTCTTTTGCTCTCACACTTTCTCTTTTTACTCTCCTAAAAGTTGTAATGCATACACACAAGCCAGATATTAGCCAACACACATTCTCAATCACTCCCAACTCCCTGATTAACTCACAACACCTTCTGTGCTTCTTGTTCCCTCACCTATATACAAAATAGACCGCAATTTAATTATCCTTGTTGGACTTTATCCAGGATCGCTCAGCTAAACCATCCAAGTTGCGGTAATATAATCTAGAGGTTGCTGTTAGAATGGAATCAAGAATGGATCCAGGCTTTGATATCTTTGTTTGCACGGCTGCTAGTTTAGTGATTCCCCATCTGTTTTGGGGTCGTTTCAAGGTGCTTGTTTTTGGTTTTCTATTCTAGATTGTGATGGTTGGTTTCTTGCCAACTTCCTCTTCCTCGGGTAGCGGGTGGCATATGATTGTGCTCGTCCTAGGTGCCAACATAATTGGGATGTAGGTTATAGGTTGTGATGCCGTTTCTTTTCCCGTTTCCTTTTAATCTTTGTAGCTTCGGTTCGTTGATTAATAAAATTTTCTTTGTTGATAAAAAAATAATAATAAATAATCTAGAGGTCACTCTACCTATAGCCAATTGATTTTAGCTTAGAACTTTTCAAGAAATCTAACATGGTATGAGAGCTTGGTCTTAGGGGGCCTCAGCTCATGTGGTCGATTGAGTCTCCGCCCAGGTCAATTCCCTTACCTCGTCAATCCATTCCTCCACATGCTACTGCCCAACCTACGGGCTACACATGAGGGGGAGTGTTAGATTTTATCCCCCATCGCTCACCTAATTTGCTCTCACTCTCTCTTAAGAAACCTACTGGTTTCTCTATTTTTCTGACTCTCTTTTTACTATTCCAAAAGTTGTAATCCATAGACGTACGTACATACATAGGCTAGATATTAGACAACACAAAAGCTCTCAACCTTCGAAACAGTTTAAGATTGAACTTACTAAGCACTTTTTTTTTGGCAGCGGGAACATAGGCAGTGAGTACGGTTCCCGGGTCAGTGCTTGGGAATGTCGTTCGGCGGGTTAGTGTTCGCTGGATGTCGGCGGGTTAGGGTCTTTGTAATAGTCGGACATCAAAGGTTGGAGATGAAGATGGAAGGGAGTCAGAGGGAATGTGCATTGAAGCGGTTGGAGAGAATCAGAGAAATAGTTTGGGGGAACCGTTTGTTTGTAGAAGACACATCTTTTGCGTTTACATGCCGCCACTTCAGGTGCAGCATTTCGCTAAGATGAAACTGCCCATGGGCCGCCGCTTTCCAATAGCGGGAAACTCTTATGGTTACAAGTTCTGGGTTGTAATGTGTCGGTTGGAAAGTGGTGTAGGACAGGATTGGTATTAGTTGCAAGTGCTGGGGGCATTTGTGGAAAGCAAAAAGGAGGAAACATCTTCGTACATTTAAAAGTAGTATAGATTACTAACAATTTTCATAATAAAAATACTCACAAATATCCGTACGGTACCCAAAAGATCCCTGTATTCTCAATCCCTTAATTGTGCTTCCAAGTTCACACGGTTCCAAAACATTACAATATCGGCTCGACGGCCCCAAATTATCATAAGTATCGTATTTCAAAAGAGAATTAATTGATACAATATCCCAAGTCAAAAGAATTGCAACTTTAGTTACAAATACATCTTTCAAAAGAAATTTACAAAGATGGATAAGTAACTCTTTCAATTAGCTTTCAAAAGTCATGTCCACACATCAAGCACTCCCAGCAATGCAAGCTACTGTTCCGGATTAGCACCTGAAAATAATATAAGGCTTGAGCTACACTAGCCCAGTAGAAAAGTCTACGCAAACTCTATATGCAAATGAGCGTGACGAACGAACGAACAATGGAAAAATCAAGACATCGGAGGAAGCACAATTATCATGAAGGAGTGTTCCAAAATCTCCAATCTTTCTTTTATTCAACCCATAAATCATACCTGATCAATTTACATCTCAATATGTCGTGTCGTCTGAGTGTCTGAGCCGAAACTCCTGCCGGGCTAATTTTGGGACCCCGATATCCCTTGCCAAGCACCCACCTTGAAGGTTAGGCCTTGAGTGATTATTTTGAGCATTAGCTCCTGCCAGGCTAATTATGGGACCCTGAATATCCCCTGCCAGGCACCCACCCGTCGATGGGCCCCGAATGTTCGCGCGTTGTGTGGATACTCAAGTGTATTGTTCATACAAATGTCGTGCAAGAAACTCATATTTATCCCTCCATTCCATCCATTGAACCAATCCCAACTTACATTTATCTTTTCACCACATGACACATGCATGGGAACAGTCATGGCCGCATGATTCCTTATATTATGTAATTAACTTAGCCTTAATTATCCCACTTTTATTTTTTTTATTTGCATGCATGCAAACCCTACGGGCTCTCCCTCTCCTACCCAGTCTCTAACTCCTCTCGGAGCACGAAAATCGTCCATACTTCGTCCATTCCAAAGCCCGAAGAATTTGAGTCCTTATTGAACTCAAATTTATTAACCCCTTCAAAATTTTCCTATATATACCCCATTAATCCGACCCTAGGGTTTATTAGAATACTTACCACGCCCCACCTGTCCAGAAAGGAGAGAAAAACAGGAGAGATTGGAGCTCCAATCAATGGAGTTCTAGAGAGAGAAAGAAAGAGAGAGAAAAGTGGGTTTCATAGCTACGATCAACCAGAACCCGAATTGATCGTTCTAATACCTTCCTACAATCCCTAGCATCCCTAAACATCATCCAATTCGGTCCCGAAGTCCCCCGATCGAAGAACCCGAATCTTCTTCCCAAATTTTCAAGTTTCGATCGAAAATCAATTCGATCCGATTTAAGATAGTATAATCCATTCCAACCCTTCCTCTAAGTATATTTAATGTTATTAGGCATAACCCATCGTCCCAAATGAACCCATGCATCGAAACCATCACGAAAAACCAAAAAAATCGTTTCTGCCCCTGACCTTGCGGCCGCAACCTACGGGCCGCAAGAACCAGTCGAAAGTTAGCGGCTAGAGGCCCAGCCGCAAGGTTTACTCGGTCAAACCTTGCGGCAGAAACTGTTTCGTTTCGAAATTGTTTTGCGACCTTCCAAACTTGATTTTTGACCCCCGAACTATTTTTCCTAGACTTTTCACACCCCAAAGATCATAACTTGTTGAGATCATATTTTTTTTATTTAATTATCTATTTATTAAATTATTTATTCGTTTTCGTTCAACGTTTACAAACGAAAATTAGTTACGACCTTTCAACCAACGTTTTAACACCCCAACTAATTTTTTTTAGACTTCTTGAATGTCTAATACAGTAACTTGTTAAAATAAATATTTATTTTATTTAATTCATTATTTATTATTATTTTTAAGGTAATACCAATCAAAATTACTTTACGACTTTATAAACATTATTATTAATGCCCGAATAATTTTATTTAGACTCCTTACTGTCCAAATATGAAATTATGTCAGTCTCAACATTTATGTTTATTATTAATTAATTATTGTCTATTTACTCCACTTTCAGTCATTTTAATTAACGTTTTCATGTAAATTAATTCTTCGACCCTCCGCACCCAACTTTTGACACTCAACTGATTATATAGGACCTTTAGGACTCTTATTAGGTCATGACTAATTATTCTAATATTTTTATCTAATTAATGCATTTAATTAGCTTTTAATTAATCTAATTATTTAGAAATAATTAATAAGAGCCTAGAAAATATTTTATTAAAATATTTATAAAAGTTTTACTTCATTATTGACATTGTGGTCATACGAGAATACGGGCAACGGCCCATTCATAAAAGGTTGTGTGATTGCATTGCTGATTATTTGTTTTAATTATTTTTTTTGGTTTAATTGTTTAGTGCATCGATATCCGATTTGAATGCTAGATTGGACTCTAGAGACATGGGGAGGTATGCGAATAGATTTCATCTAGACGATGTTAAGTTGATGGAAAATGGTAAATTGTTGAAGTCGTGAGATTGTGGATTTGATTTGGCAATGGATAAGGGTGACCTGCGGGGCCCAGTGATGATAAGGGTGACCTGCGGGGCCCAGTGATGATATTTTGGTGACCCTAACATATGGTACGCCATGGGAAGTTCCAAAGGGTAATCGTGCCTTGCTAGGCCAGCAAGGGGGATTGTCTCATGACACGGTCATAGTTAGTGGCTTAGGAATGGTGACGACCCTAATGTATGGTACGCCATGGAACGTTCCAAAGGGTAATCGTGCCCCCTGTTATGGTACTACATGAATTCATACGAGATACATAACTTAGGTGAATTCATTTAGAACCCCGTGTGCAGGACAAGCAAGGGGGGGATTTTCCATGACACGATCATAGTTAGCGGTATGGGAGGAAAGGATCTCGTGGATGAGATCTTAGATCTCATATAAGGTAACGGATAGTAATAAATTGGTTCATGTGTGAAATCTCTGTTTGACTCTTCGATTCAATATTATCTTGTACTTGCTAATTGTAAGGTAAGAGGGGTAGTTGGGTTGGATTATACTTCGGGGTGAACTCTTTCACTCAGGTACGGATTGCCTGGCTTCCATGCCAGATTTTGCAGAAAATCAAGAAGAACCACAGAACCCTGAAGGCGAACAGTTTTACGCGGAAGAGAATCCAGAGGTGGGAGTGGAGCCAGAATACGCTTGGGACCCGTATCAATCTTAGAAGACGGCTCTGTTATTTTGTTTAAGTTATTATCATAAAGACTATTTTTAGTATTTCTATAATGGTTTGTAATAAACGAATCGTTAGGGAGAATTATCCGGTTTGGATTTTGGATTTAAATTAATAAAGTTTTAGAAATCAATATTTGATGCCTCCGATTTATTTCTGAAAATCAGGGCGTTACAGTATCCCTAGGTTTTGCTTCATGTCTCACAATTTCAGGGTAAATTAGGAGATAGTCAAAATATTCATCTTAGATTGTACGTCTAACAAAATATCAAAATGTGATTTTGGCTTCTTTCTATTCTTGCCCCATTCGTGGGGTTTTGGTTCGTGTTTCAAATTTTTAGGGTAAATTAGGAGATAGTCCAACTAATGAGCGGGGATCCTCCTCTCATGCGACCCTCATGTGATGCAGAATGGAATCCATCACGGTTCTATTTGATGATCTTAGCTATTTAGTTTGTAGTTCTTAATGTTTTTTTTTTTTCACTACCAAATAGTCCCTCTAGTGTCGGACTATTTATAACCACCTCGAACTAGTTCTACTAACAAACGGTCTATTAAAATTCCTTACACTCATAATCTGATTTCACTTAACTTCGTTTTTTATTACTTTTTTTGGTCTTTATTCAACAATTTTTTTGCTTTCGTTAGTTTTTCGTTATATATTTTTTTGGATTAAGAGTAGACGAACTTAAAAAGTAAAAAATATGCCGAAAAGCTTTAAAAAGTTCACGAAAGACATAATAACCTAAAATAAACAAAGTTTTTATTCATAATTTGTTCTTGTTTTGTTATTCTCGTCGAGATGAATAAATAATTTGAATAATTTAACGAAAAATAACCAAAGTGAATTTTTTGGAATAGATATAAAAAATAATCCACTTGTGAGAGGTGGATTATTATCCAGAATTTTGAATATACACAAATAAATTTTGAATAGAGCAAATCACCTCTCAGTTTGCAAGCTTGCCATTACACCAAAGATGTAACCTATTGATATTTCCGTTTGACCAAAAAAAAAAAAGGTGTAACCTATTGGCCTTTAAGAAATCAACGGTTCATTTTTTGTTTTTCAATCCCATGGTGAAGAATATGTTAGTACAATTCGGAAGCATCATGGTCCCGAATCATTTGAGTGCATCATAGCCTGAGCCAAAAAAAACAGGAGAGAGAGAGAGATCAGCATCAAAGGGGAAAATAATTAAAAAAGGTTTTGAGAGTGAATACTTTAGAGCATCCACAGTGGAATAATCAAAAGTGGATAATCAAAAGTTACCACATCACCTTTTGATTATCTATTTAAGGGGTTATTAAAGTTAGCAATATAGAGGTTCACAATGATACAATCAAAATTGAATAACCAAAACTTACCACATCACATTTTTAACTTATAAAAATTTAGAAATCATGACATAGAAAATAATTTTGTTCAATAGTTTTCAAACTAATAAAAATAGGTTATTAGAAAAGACAAAATAGTTTTTTGAAAATTTTGATTAAAAAAAAAGTTTTCATGAAAAAGTTAAAAAAATAGTTTTTGAATAGAAAAAGTTTTTTTTTTCAAAAGAACAATTTTTGAAAGAAAAAAATTTAATAAAAAAACTGTTTTGAAATAAAAAATGGAAAAAACAGTTTTAATAAAAAAAAACGTGTAAAAAAACCATTTTTGCAAAAACAATAAAAAACTGTTTTTAAAAGTTTTTTTGTTATAAACATGTTGAAAATGAAATAAAGAAGGTTTTTGTGTAATGATAGTGTATTTGATTGAGGAAATGTGAAGACAATTAAATTTGATTATTGGCAAAAGGCTGGTAGTTTTGACTATCCAATGGTCAAAACTTGATGAGTTGCTAGGATGTTTTTAAATTTGGTTATTCAAATGTGAGCTCTTTTTGAGCAAATGTTGCTAACCTTATAAACCTTTTTGTTTTGATTATACCACTCTGGATGCTTTTACTTGTCAAAAGTACCGAGTTACTGTAGCTCGGACTATTTTACAGACCCTTTGTTGAGGCTGGGGGGATGCCAATTTTGTGTATTTGCCTAGCTATTTTGGCTAAAATGACATTTTACCTGAGCTTGTGCACATGCTCTGAAGATCAGTCGTATTGAGGTGTGTCTGGGAGGACTAATGACTATGTTTTCGGAGAGGGAGAGGATGGGGGATGGGGGTCGAGGTTAGACCTGGTAGAGTCCTTTTGAGACACGACGATTTTGTTTGCTTTGGATTTTGAGAGATGTTATTTCTTGTGTGATAATAATCATAATATAATTTGTGTGGAAAGCTATGTACTTTGATTGCTCTCTAGCCAGTCGATATGGGACTGGGTGCAAATTCACTTTAGTGTGAACTTACATCCAAAGGAAGCTGCTTCAATTTCCAAAACTTCATTTTTATTAAAGCTCTTTCTCCCCCGTTTTCCTTTTTCTTTTTGACCTTTTTTATTTGCTGCACATACTGAGTGGAAGAACAAAACCTAAATGCCATGCCGTTTTTCATTTCATTAGCCTGATAATTGGGATGAAGATGAGGATGGGATATGGAAAGCACCGAAGCGCAAGGCATGCCAAATAGTTTTTCCATGACTGACTGGAGAAAGCTTGTGGTTTTGTTATTTTCTAACATACTTCTCAGCGGTATATGTTAACTGTTTATGAAACAAGCTTGGATCAGGTTCGGATAAATATGAAGCAATCCGTTAAGTTTCGGATTATTGTGTCCGGATTATCGGATCGAATTTTGGTAGCTAATTCGGGTTTAAATCTGGTCTAATTACAGACCAACTTCAGGAACAAGCCCTTCTCCACTCTTGCACCCTACATCGGTGTGGGGTTCGCATCTTGGCAGCAATCAAGTTAGCTAATTCATTTTGACAGATCCTACCTTTTGGTTTTGAGGGACGCCTAAGTAAATTCGATCACAATCCCACTAACCTTTGCTCTAACTTTGGAGTTGAGTTTTGTTCACCCTCCACTTAAGAGAGTGAACATTACTATCTTTTCTATTGGTTGAAATGGTGTGAATCCCACCACAAAGTGATGTCATGCTTACCCATGGTAAACATGACATTGCTTTGTGGTGGGATCCACCATTTCAACTAAGAAGAGAGAGGGTAATGGTTACCCTCTTTTAAGAAGGGTAAACAAAATTGTACTCCTAATTTTGTATCATGAAATCTTCAGTATCATATACATTACACAAGAGCAAATGAGAAGAGAAAGATACTTATCCCGATTAACTACTAATTAAATATCGTTGATACACAGGGTAGCAGTTTAACAAATCAACACCCAAGGTCTTGAGAAACATAAAATGGCTTCCACATCCATAGTCTTGAAGCCAGGCATTCCACTGTATATATAACCATAATCGTAATCATAAGGAGTTGTAAGGATCCAAGGTGGAGGGTACAAGTGCTCACAATGCTTACATTTATCAATATGAAGCCCGAGTTGGTACAATTTTGTGCAGAAACATTACCTGGAACGATATTTCCAAATTGATAGAGTTGATGGAATATTTTATCTTCATTGGTTGATTGGGAGCTCATCTCTTCTTGTTCCTCCTTGTAAAATTGATAGAGTTACAGCAACTCTAATGGATTCTCTCATATTGGCTCTTAAAGTGTGTCCTAAAATAGAGTACACATGAGCCCAAGTGGAGTTTATTTTTCCGAATTTGGATTTTGTTAATTTAGACCAGAAGGCTAACCCATTGATTATGACTCTTTAGGATAAAATAATTAAAAAAATAATATCTTTGCAGCGATTTAAACAGATTGAAAATTAGAGCACTTAAGTATCTGCTCTTTAATTGGTTTTATGGCTCTCTTAGGGCTCTCATTGAAAACCCTAGAGCCAAAAATTAATTGTGACACTTTATACAATTTCTCTATCTTCACACTATCACAGAAAATTACAATTCACAGAGAGCAACTCTCTCTCTCTCTCTTCATAAACCTACTCGTTTCTCTTTTTCGGTCTCTTTTTTATTTTATCCACTTTCGGACTCTCTTTTTACTCTCCCAGATGTTGTATGTAGGCTAGATATTAAATCTTAATTGCATGGAGCTCCTAAAGTGGTACCGCTCCAATTTTGGGAGCGCAAAAACTAAAGAGCTTAACGGGAGCCCTCTCCCATTGAGATGTGAATTTGCTCCTTCCAAAGATGAGAATTTTTGTATGATCTTTATATAAAAAAATAAGAATTTATCATTTGGCTTTATTAATTGGTTTCTGATTAACTCATATATCTAGCCCAGTCATGATATCTTGAAAAAAAAAAATCATACTATATTGTAACACTAGCCCATTTCTTACACTTATGAAAGACTTGATCCATACTTTTACTTCTTAAAATGATTGTCCTTTTAAAGTGAATATTATATGCTACATTATTTTCATAATATATGTACACGCTCTTTTTTGTATTCCCTCGCTCCCGTCCCCGCTTATGCTCCTGCACCCGCTCCCACTTCGTACAACCAACCATTCGACAACACACACAAGCACTCAACCTCATTACAACCCACGAGTCACACCGTCTTTGCTTCTTGTTCTTGTTCCCTCACCTACATACACAATAGCCCCACATTTCAATTATTGCCGATCAAGCTTATCTCCAACAAGATCGTCCTGTCAGATTCATCTGTCCTCAAATGATGCATATCAATAGTAATGCTTTCAATTTAGCTCGTGCCTTAGGGTGCAAATGAACCAAGCCGTTTATGAATTATTCGAGACTCGACTCGGTAATGGTTCGTTCGAATTCGGTTTTGGCATTAAAAAAATTGAACCATAGTTGATCGTGAACTGCTCGAGGGTCCACTCGGTAAAAACCCAGTCAAGTTCGATTCAAATACTAAACGAACATTGAGCCTCAATTTTAGGCTCGTTCAATAATTAATAATTGGATGGAAAAGACTCCAGTATACACCTCCATTACGATTTTTTTTGGGCTCTTTTTATGAATTTTGGTGGCTTATTTTTATTTTGGATGTAAAGTACACACCATATGGATTTTGTGGCTTACTAATTTTTGTAGCACAAAGATATGAATCAATGGGATACTGTAGTTTTTTCCCAGAGGCATGGGAGAAGAGAACTCCCTCCACAATGATATACCGCCATTAACGGGTAGCTTTTTCCACATCGCCGTGCCACCCTTTCCACGTCATAGTCATTAGTGGCCAGTGGGATAGCTTTTTGGCAAGAGATTGGCTTATTTACGGAGGATTTGCGGAGCTACGCGATCTCAGCCATCTGTTTCGACATTGGACGATCCTAATTTTAAAAAAACTCTTCACTGGACGAGTTTAGTTTAATTCTTTGCCCGAATAGGTCTTTTAAAATCCAAACCGTCCAATACACTTTGAACGAACGTGATTCACTTCCGTAAACTACTATTCACGAAAAGTTTCTTGAAATAATTTTTTTCACAAAGGCATATGAAACAATAATTCTAACCACAACGGCATACCTCCATTACGAATTTTTGTTTTGTGATTCCTTTTTTACGTACGAATTTCTGTGGTTCCTTTTTTCCTCTTTCTTTCCCATCATTGAAAATCTGGCACAGTCCAAAGCTCTATGTAAACGTGATCAGTAAGTCTTCACTAACCAATGGGCTCCAGTCGCCCTTACCCCTGTACTTTCCATGTGGGAGCAAGGATGGATCTAGAAATACAATCCAGTGAGGTATCAGTGAACCATAATAGAGAAAATTTATTTTTTTAGTCAACCACGCATTAAGATTATACAATTAAGATATATATTACTAACTGCAAAAGTTTATAAGATATAGTTATATACTATAAGTGAAATTAGGTAAAAATGAACACAAAATTTCGGACAAAATTTTAAAGTATATTTAAAGTGAACATCGGCAAATTGTAGAATGATCGAACTAGTTTTGTTAATGACTTTATTTTGAAATATTTTTCTCAGGCAGTTAAAAATAAAGAGAAACAAGAAAAAATAACTCCAAATAGACAAACAATTCGTAAAACAACAAGTGGAGTACTATAAATGTATCATATGACGAAATTTAGACATAAAATTAAGTCTATATGTGTACTTTCAAGATATATGCAAGTGGGTATATTTATATATTAACATACTTTTATAATTATGCTAATATATAAAAAAATAGTAAAAAAATATTTTATTTTTGAGTGGGGACACGCGCCCCGTATGACCCCCTTTGAGTCCGTCCCTGCATGGGAGGCTAAGAATTGAGCCCCATCGTTAGCGTTTGGAATTTAGGGATATGGATAGTCTCTGAAACCTTCTATATACAAATCTATTAAAACTTCGCTAACTTCACTGATATATACAATATTTGAAGAAAAAAAAAGTCATCACTACTGAAGCTAAAAAACACGTGATAACTACATAGAGTGTGGTAATATATTTTAATAAAATTATGAATAACGTTATAAAACAGGATTACACCTTAGAAAAAGCCCTAGCAAGCCCCACTCGTAAGTCGGTGTTCATTTTGAGCGAGAGGTATGTGAGAATCAGAGTGATACTGATAAGATCAAAGGCGAGCTTTTTCGCCGTGGATTGCTGTTTCCAGTTAATGGTTCAGAACTTCAAAATCGTCGCCAAAACTCCAGTCACCAATAAGATCATGAGTTTTAGCGATTCTTTTTTTCCCTATTTGTACATACTATTTTGTTTCTGAAATTCAGCTTCAATTTCAAATAGCGGTATACCAATATTCGACTTTAATTTCGAGTCGCATTGATTTCTAGCAGTTTATGCTTCAACAATTCGCAACAGATGTACTATGGCATTGATCATGAGTTTCATTCGAAACTAATCCCGACTTCTCTCTCTCTCTCTCTCTCTGAAATAGCATAAATCCCAATTTCATTCCTTCCACTTGGAAGCATTTCCAAACTCCAATCTGCCACCAAAATTTTTGTTGTAAGCCGGCGCCCCACTGTGGTCCTTGTATTTTCATGGTGCTATTTTGGGTTTCAACTTATAGCCACTTCGAATTCAAAGATGTTCAATGTAACAGATAGCATACAAGTCAATAAAAATAATAATCTCAAAAACCGTGGGTGTTAATTACATTGAGCGATTTCATGCTCAGTTTTTTATCTTTTTCAAAAAAATAAATTATAAGCAAAATATATGAGGCAGTGTTATAAAACAGTTGAGATTAAATGACCCCAAAAACAAAAAAGGCAGTAAAAATTTGTCTTTTTTCATTTTTATGTCTTTAGGTAATTTTATGCAATTTTTGGTGATAACATTTTACTTTTAAATTCCATAAGACAGTCAAGTCGAATAATTAGTCTCAAAAATTTAATGCAAATCTGACAACAAAAAACATGGCTAGAAAAACACTGACAATATTAAATAAATAAATAAAAACTCCAAGCACACCCTGACTTCACATACAAGTTGTGGCTGTGAAAAGAAGGTGACAAGGCGAGGAAAAAAAAAACTATTTCTAGATTTATTCACCACTCATTGACGAAAATAGCCTTACAACAAATATAATAAATGGACATAACAAATATAAAAAAATAAAATAAAATTCGATTTTGTACATCTAGGGCACCGCAAATGCATATTGGCGACGGCCAAAGCAGCTACTTGTGGTGGCATGGCATTTAAACCATAACTAGGTCAATTTTTGCCACAGAGAACCCTTGGACTGAGAAAGCCACCTCACCCTGGGAAAAACAATACCGGCCTTTTGGGGGTTTCCCATCAACAAGTGAATGCTAATAAATCTCTTTACACTCTTGTACAACCTGTTGGATATAGAGAAAATTTCATCCTTCAAAAACAAGCAAAAAAATGTCATCTACTACTATGTGACGTAGCGGAATTCACAAGTGAATAGTCACTACAAGAAATTTGGGATCTATCAGCGCTTGCAAAAAAACGCCACAATAGAAGATCTACACAAACGCTTTTTCTAGCCGCTGCTAGAATAGGGCTTTCCCAGCGCCCAAAGCAAATGCACTAACAAACTCGTCCCAATCATGCAGTAGCTAATAATATTATTATATGTTATACATTTTTAATACCATTTGATACGATTATTTAGCGGATTTCAATAAAACCAAACTACTTTAATTGTTGAGGCCGTTGATTTTGTTGTGCTTATTGATTAAATCATTATCATAAAAATTTGGCTTGATCGGGTTTAGAAAGCTCCTTGATTGGGACACAATTTATTTTTTGGATGATAGTTATCGTCTGATCAACTGTGTAAAGATACCCGATCAACTTAATTCTTGGCAAGAATGATGAATTCAAATATATGTAAAAGATAGACGGTTTGGATAAAAAAAATAAAGACTTTGGTGGGGTCGGGTCTTGCAATCTAATTCTTTAATGCCTCGGAATGTATCAAATGTTGTTAGATCAGGCGGTCGCTGACATCCGATGATCTCCATTTTTTGTGACAACAATAAAATCAGAAAGATGTGAAATCCTAACGATTCAAATTGATCACAATAAAAATTGAGTTGGTAATAGCTTTTATAAATTCTATACATTCAATGTAATCTCTCCTTAATAATCTAAATCTTGTGTTGTACTTGAACGTACGGTAGCCATTCGATCGCAACACAATTACGATGATCCAGACCGTTGCTTTTGTTTTCCTTGTTGATTATAGCATTCTCGTAAAAATTTGTCTCGATCGGGTATAAAAAACATCTTTATCGAGACACAATTTCATTAACAAAATGGATTTTTCTGGTCGATCAAGTCTATAGCAATACTTGATTAACTTTGTTTTTGGTACGAATGATGTTCTACATGATATGTAAAAGATGGACGATTCCGATAGAGAAAAAAAAGACTCAAATAGGGGCAGGTATTGCAATCTAATACTTTAATACCTTGGGATACATCAAATGTTGTCCGATCAGGTGGTTGCCAATATCCGATGATCTTCGATTTTGGTGATAATGATAGAATAAGTAAGATATAAAATTCTAATGGTTCAGATCGACCATTATTAAACTATAGTTGGCTTACTAAGTTTGGAATTCATTCCCACTGCTAGATATGAGGAGTTGAGGACACTTAATTATTTTGGCCCTAATTCACCAAAATACTTGAAATCCCTACATATCGCGCCTCCCTCGAAACAGATGGCGCTAAAGGGAAATCCCCAAATCCCGCCTCTCTCCCTCTCGCTCTCTCTTGCCTGCAGTTCCTCCTTCCTCCGTCTCTCTCAACGGCCTCCATCCCCACCACTCCGTCTGTCACAGTCCTCCAAGCCCTCCCTCGTCTGATCTCAACGGTTAGTGATGCATCTCTCTCTCTCTCTCTCTCTCTCACACACACACACACACACACACAAGCACGCACGCACCCCAACGACCTCGGTCGCAAACCACGCCTTGTTCGGCCAGCACTCTTGGAACCAAACACCCCTATTTCCTTGATTTTTTGCCCTATTGACATCATACTATAGTTCAATCAACATTAATAGGTAGAATGTATTGCTTCAGGTGGGTTTTCGGCTCTGCATGTACGAATCTTGTTTTATCTTTGTTCCAAATGACCAGATTTTTTGTTCTATAGCCAGATATTTGTTGTATTGGCGTGTGTATGTATATACAGGTGAGGGGATGTATATAGGGATGTATATGCAGGTGGGTTTTGGGGTTCTATAGCCAGTGATTTGTTGGTTTTTTTTTAATTTATTATTGGGTTGTTATTTGATTGTTGTTGATATAAATGGGTATAAATTGCTATGAATAAATTGTTTCTTTTTTTATTATTGGGTTGTTATTTGGTTGTTCTATGTTTAGTTACTGAGAAACTACTGAGACTGTAACTTGTAGTGAATGAGAAAGGCAAAAGCGTGTAGCATAATAGTTAGTTTAGTTGATTCTTAGGTTTAGGGAAGAAACTGTGAAATGGAATTGAGAATCTTGTTTTTCTATGTTGGTTAGTATTATTTTCAGCTCAAAATGGGTAGTGGTGATTTAAGTTATAGCTTGTTTGATCTATGGTACGAACACAAGCTCACTCCCTATGTGGAGTCGCGGCACTCGTTGCCACTTCCGAACCTAGCATACAACACATAAATCCACACATGTGAGTATTACTGTATTAGTATAGAGATGCTCATAAAAATGAACACTAGCAACCACTTTCTCTATACTCTCTCCTTAACTAAATATAGCAATCGATTCCCACTTCTCCAATACAAGTTGTTGCAGATTCAGTTGCAATTCAGCTCTTAGTACTCATTCACAGCAGTCAAAAAGTTTTTTTTCAGCATCTAACATATAATTCCTATGAAGGTTCCAGTCTCTTCTTCTTGGACAATCAAGAAGATTTTTAAACTAAGGGTCAAGGTCCAACCTTGGATTAAATATATTGTGGGTAATGGCTCTAACACATTCCTTTGGTGGGATAATTGGCACCCCGTTGGTCCTTTATTTCAAAGATTTGGTGAAAGATTAGGTGACATTTTTCGCAGAGCCTCCTCTGCTAAAGTCTCCTCTGTTATTACTGGGAACAATTGGAATTGGCCAAATGGTAGATCTGCTGTTGTCAGGGCTATTGAGAGGGATACTCCTAGTTCCTTTTTGCCTAATGTGTTGTGTGAAGATTCACTTTGTTGGTGTTTGTCTTCCACTGGGGTTTTCTCTATCAAAACAGCTTGGAATGCCTTCCGCTTTACTGCCCCTGAAGTTGAATGGCATAAGAGTGTTTGGTTCAAGCATCATGTTCCTCGGTGGGCTATAATTCAATGGCTGTGTGTCTTGGGGAGGTTGGCCGCTAGGGATCGTTTACACAGCTGGGGAGTTATTGATTGTGCTACTTGTGTGCTTTGTATTAATGCTGATGAATCCCATGTGCACTTGTTCTTTAGTTGTCCTTTTCCCAATTCTGTGTGGCAGCATTTTGTGGACAAAAATGGAATCTACAGGCCTTGCCTCCTTCTGCATCAAGTGATCCAATGGATCAATGTTCATAGGGGTGGTACTCATTTGCGAAGCCTTCTGGCCAAGCTGTCTTGTGCTGCAGTTGTGTACCATTTATGGAGGGAGAGAAACATGCGCATTTTCCAAGCCATAAGGTCTACTCCAAACCAGATTATAAGTGCTGTGGATTCGGATAGTCGTGGATATGTAAGCTCTTGGAGGAACATTAGGCGGTCTGATGACAATAGATTGCTGTGTAGGGATTGGAACATTTCAAGCAGGGTCTTCTCTTAATTCTCTTTTGTTTGTTTTGTTTTCCTGTTTCTGTTGAGGTAGGGGGTTGGCCTTGTGCCGTGTTGTCTTTTCCTGGGGAATGCCCCTTGGTTTTGTTATTTTGGGGTATGCCCTGTATTGTGTAATGTGGGTTTTTCTATCAAAATTTTACCTTACCCAAAAAAAACATATAATTTCTGCATCTACCCATCCAGTTTAAACATACATGCACTCAGACATACTCCTATATGAATTCGATTCACGTGAAAAAAAGGTGTAAGGATTGAAGTGTTAAAAGGGAAAACTAATGGGATGAGCTTTGACCAACTTGTATTGTAGTTGGGAGTAACCTTGTGCATAGAGACATGTGTATGCATGCACACAAACATATATGAATTCCTAAACCTTTTTACCGAATCCGTATGGAAAAGTAGAACACCTTATTGATAGTCTGTTGCAACTCCATGTCAGAAACCAAGTATTGGTTGTACTTTTTCTTGAACTCTATCTACGCAATGTTTCGTCCGCACTTGACAATCTCTATCTTGTTCCTTGATTTTAAAAACGCAGGATGCTGTGGAGTATGCTGAATGTGAAGCCATTGTAAAGGAATTTCCTCCATTTTGAGAGGCTATGAAGAGGAGGGGGAGGATATGGGTCTTGTGATGGTAGATCCATGGTTAGTTGCAGCATTCTCTAACATGTAGTTTTAGATTATGTTTGTGCTGCTTTTCATGCTCCGTGATACAACTTCTTTTTGACAGGTGTGTTGGGTATCATGGTGAATCTGATGCTCCTAACCGTAGGCTTGCTAAACCACTAATCTTTTGTAGAACTGAAAGTGATTGTCCTATGGAAAATGGTTATGCTCGACCTGTTGAAGGAATATATGTACTAGTAGATATGCAAAATATGGTTGTGGTTGAATTTGAAGACCATAAATTTGTTCCTCTACTGCCTGCTGATCCTTTGAGAAATTATACTCCTGGTGAAACACGGGGAGTTGTTGATCGGAGTGATGTGAAACCCCTCCAAATTATTCAGCCCGAAGGCCCAAGCTTCGGTGATGATGGGCGCTTTGTTCAATGGCAGAGCAGAAGGTACTTAATTGTCTCTTCAAATTAGGGATCTGGTGTATCTTAAAGTGTTCAAAACTTAATATTCATTGCTTAACTAATAATAATGTGGTGTGTACCAGTGGAATTTTTGTATCGGTTTCACTCCGAGGGAAGGCTTAGTAATTTATTCTGTGGTGTATGTTGATGGTAACTGAGGTCAGAGACCTGTGGCCCATAGGTTGAGTTTTGTGGAGATGGTAGTCCCTTATGGAGACCCAAATGATCCACATTACAGGAAGAATGCATTTGATGCTGAGGAAGATGGGCTTGGTAAAAATGCTCATTCTCTAAAGGTCAGAGAATTTTCTGTTATGCTTCTTATATCCTTGCCAGTACTGTTCAAAATTGTCATATGGGTTTGCATCTTGATTACTGCCTGCACTCAACTGAAATTGATTCAGTTCAACATGGATTTTGCATTGCAGGGCTGTGATTGTTTAGGCTATATCAAGTACTTTGATGCACATTTCACAAATTTCACAGGGGGCGTGGAAACTACTGAAAATTGTGTTTGCTTGCATGAAGAGGATCATGGAATATTATGGAAGCATCAAGACTGCAGAACAGGTTTAGCTGAAGTACAACGATCAAGACGGCTAACTGTATCGTTCATCTGTACTGTGACTAATTATGAATATGCTTGCTATTGGCATTTCTATCAGGCAAGTTAAGGACTCCCCTATAATTATTTGGTTGTTTTCTTCTAATACTTGAACTGGAATATTCTCCTCCCCTATAGTTAAGGACTCACCTATAGTTATTTGGGTGTTTTCTTAGTTATTTGGTTTCTATTCTCCTCTGCATTTTTGTAGTTATTTGGGTGTTATGCTCATTGTTTCATTTGAAGATTGGAATCCGACTGCATTTCATCTGATTCCTCCGGGTTTGTGGACGTACATGAGTAATGTTTCTCAAAATCAATTACTAAGGCTCTGCTCAGTCATTTTGATTGTAAAGGTGTCCTACTTTTTGTTCTACTCTTAGCCCAGTGAAGTTGGGCTTCTAGCTAGACATATTTTGCTGTTGACTTGGACTATTATTTGGCCTAGGGCCATGCGGCTGTGTTGGTCCAATTTTAGTTATGTTGCTTTACGGGATTATGATGCTAATGATGGCGCATTCAGATTTTTAGTGTCATGCATACTAATGCTTTTTTCTTAGAGCCTTAGTTGTGAGCAATTTACAATGTATTATGCTTTATTGGTGGAATTCAATAGAATCAATACAGAATGCTACATCTAGTATCGTGGGAGTTAATTAAAAGATAAACTTGGTTCTTATTCTTCATCATTTACATTGCAGGTAATTGGATGGTCTAGCTAAAATCGTGATTTCAACCTGTCATTTTGAAAGCTCTTTCAGGAAGATGTTAAGGATGGCATCGTCGACTTTTGAGAAGTTTTCTATTCCATGTAGTTTAGGCAATATGCATACTTATTGGATTGTGATATTTTGGCACGGTTATGAACATTTGATCTACTTTTGAATGTTGACAATGTCATGGAACATACCTTTTACTTATGGTATTTCATATGGATATTTGTTTTTCCAATGAAGAATGAATTGTTTTGCTTTTCGATATTTTTGAGTTCTTAGGAAAAGTTATAAGTGATCGGATATGTGGCAAAAGTGGCTAATATCTATTCTATTAGGGCTACATGAATGTGTAGTAATTATTATTATTTTTAAAAATGAACCTACACCAGCGTTTTTGAGTGCTGGTAAAAGTTTATGAAAAAAAAAAACTAGACCTACACCAATGTTTTTGACGTTGGTAAAAGTGTCGTTACCAACGGCCAAAAGCGTTGGCACAAGTAAATATATACTAGCGCTTGTTGCAAGCGTTGGCACAAGAAAAGATATACCAGCGGTTGAAAGAGCTGGTATAGGGCTATAGCGACGGTTGAACACCAACGCTTTATCCAAGCGTTGGTATAGGGCACACAAGTCTATACCAGCGCTTTGCAACACCTTTGCCAGCGCTTTTGGCCGCTGGCAAATCCCAAATTTCTTGTAGTGAGTTAGCGTATTATTGCAAATGAGATAGAACTTGAATCCACGAGCAAACCTTGCGCATAAGGAAAAGTAGAGAGAAACTCTGAGATAAATATTGATAAAAGTTGAATAATTGAATTAATGACCCTTAGGCCTACACCCCTTATTTGTACTAGTAGAGAAATCATATTTTAGGTCGGAATCTAGTAAGACAATTTCTTATCCTTGGAACATTATGAACCCTGGGGAAAAGAACTCAAGAAATCTCTGAGAGAACCTGCAACATCAAGGAAAATGTGGTCCAACTCTGTACAATATGCTTGAAAGATCCTCTGCTTCCTCTGCATAAACTGCACGCTTCATCCACTCTCATACCCCAGTTTTGAAGTCTATCAGTGGTCGATTCTGAATACGTGCCATTCCCATCAACAAAAAACTTCGTTCAGATCCAACAAGGAAAAAAAAAAACTACTAGGAGTCATTCTTTGGCATTTTGTTTCTGGAAGAGTGAAGTAGTTCGAAACTCATCTTTTTCAGAGGTTAGAGTCGTCCTTTGATAGCAGAAGCCATGAATGGAGAGAGAGAGAGAGAAGCTTGTGTGGAAGGTGAGCTGAGAGAAAACAAAGAGGGATGATGGTACAGCAAAGGCTGAACAGCAGCCACCTACAAATCTCTTTTGCACTTATCTCAGATCACGCAAAGATGATCAGAGCCACTCATTTTATTCAAAATATTTCGTTGCCTAAATTCTGAAGCAAAGTTGGATGATTCGTAATTGCCCTTACTGATATCAGATTGAGACGATTTTTTAAAGGGACCCGAAACGAAATGTTTTGAAAATATGAGTGGTTCTGATCTTTGCGGGACCCGAGACAGGCGAAAAAGCCATCTATACATGGCTGCTATACAGCCTTTACTGTACCTTTAGCAGCTCTTGTGATAAAAACTTCAAAAGTCAAAACAGCAGGACAAGTCAAAGACGACTCAAAAATGCGTGTAGAGGATGGCTGTCTTTTCAGTGGTGTCAGCTATAGGGCGTATCACAGCCGTCCGAGAGTGTTTTCAATGGTCCAGATTCAAATGAAACTTTTTTGGGTGATAAAAGTTTCATTTGAATTCTGACCGTTGAAAACACTCACAAGACGGCTAAGATTTGCCCTGCAAGGATCCACCCTGTAGGATCCCCGAGTCCCTCGCTACAGCCTACAAGGTGATAATCCTCTGGGCCGGCCTCTCTGTCCCAAATAACTCATGTGCCTAGCTAATAAATTTTCTTAGTCCCAAATAATTCATGTGCCTCTATGACGAGAAATTTTTCGACCGTTGAATTGTGTTATTTTATTATGTTTTAAATTTAATAGCCAAAAAATCTCTAGGCACAGAGGCACATGGGTTTTCAACTCAAGGAATCCTGCCTCTAATTGTTCGCTTATCGTAGCTTCATTGAAATTTTCCACAGTGGGAGCCACATACTTATATCCCTTTGACTTTGACTTCTTGGGTGAGAAATTAAAAGAAAGGCATGTGGCTCTACAAAGTGTATTTTTTTTTTTACCATCTCATTTAGATAGACTTTCCAGTTTCTCCTCTAACCAAATCTCACCAATTTTGGCGAGAAATAAAAATAGCTCCCTTACGGATTGTTGATTCCCACCCTCTCTCACCTTTTTAACCATCCGGGAGGGAAAGTTCTTCCTCTCCATTTCTTTTCTTTTCTCCTCCAAAAAACCCCCACGCAAAGGGGCTGCAGTAACATATCCCAATTTGTGAAGAAGGTCATGGAGCACCACGTCAGCAAGTAAGTAGTTGCTTTCCCAAATTTGGAAATATTCTGCATAGGGAGGTAGCTGTTGGCCTGGGTAGTGTCTTCAATATGCCATTATTCCCAATTTCCAAGTATGTCAAGATTAAAACATTATTGACTGGTTGGTTCATTCGGTTTTCCTTTTAGCATGGTTTCGGCATACTTCTGGTATTACTCTGGAGTTTAGTATAATTACTAGTAGCCCAGGCTGTAGAGTCCATCTCACAGCATTTTCCCTTGCCACACACATTAGGGTGAGGTGCTTCCAAAAGTTTGATTGCAAAGAAAATTGAACTTGACACCTTAGGAGGACTAATACTCCCTCCGTCCCATTTTCATTGTCCATTATTCATTTTTCACTTTTTTGTCTCTTGCGTATATCTTTTAATCTATAATATTTTTCATAAATTTGACATCTTTGTATTATACAACAAATTGAAATCTATCAAATAAGATCTATATTGCATATTTTTGGAGATTCACATTGGAAAATATAAGCGATTGAAAATGACACGAATATCAAAAAAAGACAATGAAAATGGGACGGAGGGAGTATTTTTTATTTTGATCGGCTAGGAGGATTAATATTTAAGTTACCCCAATTAAAAGAAATAGTTTCTTATTTTATTGAAAGCAAGTTCTGCGCTTGCAAAAGGACAAAAAATGGAGTACTGGCTTTCTATCTTTGTAAAAAAAAAGAGACCAAATTAACAAACTATTTTAAGTTGGTGTGATATGGCTTCAATTCGTAAACGGGTCGGATTTGTATAAATCTGAACCAGTCCGTTAAGTTTCGGATTCTTTATTCAGATTATTAGATCAAATTTCGGTAGCTGGATTCAAATTTTCTTGAATCGAACTTGATTTTGCATCCCACACCAAATGTGGCGGTGGAGGACCTGGGGCTCCACGTCGCGATGTGCACCGAAATTTTGCTAAAAATCTTGGTAGCAATCAAGTCAGCTAATTTGTTTTGGCAGAACCATGTTTTGGTGAACGCCAAAGTAAATTCAGTCACGAAACTTCAGTATGATATACATTACACAAGAGCAAATGAGATGTAAACTATACTTTTTCCAGATTAACTACGAAATATCGATCGTTGATACAAGCTGTTAGAAGCTTAATAAATCAACGCCCAAGGTCCTGGGAAACATAAAATGACCTCCCCGCCATAAATGATGAAGCCCAACATTCCACCCTCCAACTGTCATCAGGAGCGGTAGGGATCCAAGGTGGAGGGTACAGATGCTGACAATACTTGCAATCATGATGATGATGGCCGAGTTGGTACAATATTGTTCCCGGCTGATGTGCAGAAACATTTCCAGGAACGATATTTCCAAATTGATAGAGTTGATGGGAGCTCATCTCTTCTTGTTCCTCCTTGTACAGAAGGTGGACTCCAACCTCCTTTACTTGCACACATTCATCTCCACACACTGAAATATTGACTTCATCGCCATCTTCCAAATGATTTTCAAACTTCCAATAACTTAGCCACATCATATCTTCACCATCTTCTGCAGTTCCAATGACAAATGGACAATAGCTCCAAACCAAGCTCTTCGTCTGATTACTTATGACAATGTGTAGTAATTCAAGTGTTGAGGCACTAGAGTGCTGATAAACTGAACACAGGTTCAAGCCTCGGATCCTCAAATTAAGATACGACGGCACAATAAAATCAATTGAGGATCCTAGATTCTTATAATTGAACCAAGGTGGAACCTTGCTTCCAGGAATATAAGCGCAGATTATATGTGGTTCATAACATACCTGTGTCACAGAAATAAAATCTAAGCATCACACACACAATGGCTGTTATGGGGGGCGGGGTGGCATATGCCACCTCCGGTCAGCTATGAATCAATTTTCATTTTATACTTTTCTATGATTCGAGCCGTTCAACTGTTTTAAAATACTTGATTGGGCTGTCTTGAAAAATATCAGCTCAATCCAATAATTGTAAGTACCTTATCCAATCTTTCAATTTTCCAATAACATTT